>JAPYYD010004295.1:0-13243 GCA_028551405.1 Uromys caudimaculatus | reverse complement strand
AATTTCTATTTTTAGCTCCTGGATAGTTTTGTGCATTTCCTTTGTCTGTTTGAATGTGTTTTCTTGTAATTCCGCCTGTTTGATTGAGTTTTCCTGTAATTCTTTAATGGATTTTTGTGTTTCCTCTTTAAGGGCTTCTGGTTGTTTATCTCTGTTCTCTTGTATTTCTTTAAGAGTGTTAATTTCTTTCTTAAAGTCTTCTATCATCAACATGAGAAATGATTTTAAATCTGAGTCTTGCTTTTCTGGTGTGTTGGGGTATCCAGGGTTTGCTGTGGTGGGAGAGCTGGGTTCTGATGATGCCAAGTAGCCTTGGTTTCTGTTCCTTATGTTCTTACCCTTGCCTTTTGCCATCTTGTTAACTCTGATGTTAGCTGGTCTTACTCTGGCTGTGGCTTGCCCCTTCTGCAGGCCTCTGTTTCAATACTCCTTGAAGACCAGCTCTCTATGAGAAGTACTTGGGCCTGGAGAGCCATGGCACAGGGTCAGCTCTGGGGTGCAGACAGAAACCAGCAAGTTCCTGTCCCAGCTGTCCCTTGGCTCCTATGTCCTGATGGCTCTGCAAGGGTCCCTCTTGATCCAGTGAGCTTGAACAGAAGAGGTGGCCTTGCCTGTGCGCAAACTGTGTCAGCACTCCTGAGATACCAGCTCTCCCCTGGAGCCCCGTGGCCCAGGCTGAGGTCCCCAGGCACAGATGGAAACTGGAAAGTTTCTGTCCCCGACTTTACCTCAGTCCCTGTGACCCGAGGCTTCTGGGTGGGTCCTGGTGAGCAGTGGTGCTCGCCCTAACTCCACTCATGGCTTTTCCACACTCCTGGGAGGGTAGCCTTCTCCTGGTGCTCCTTGGCTATGGGCCCCTGGTGGCCCAGGCAGAGGTCTCCATCCATAGACGGAAACCGGAAGGTTCAGTGGTTTCCTGTCCCCGAGTTTTCCTCAGGCCCCTTATCCCTCCATTCCGGGCGGGTCTTGGTGTGCAGTGGTGCTCTCCCTAACCCCACTCACGGCTTTTCCGTGCTCCTGGGAGGGTAGCCTTCTCCTGGCGCTCCTTGGCTATGGGCCCCTGGTGGCCCAGGCAGAGGTCTCCACCCACAGATGGAAACCCTAGTTTCAACTTTGTTATAGTTTTTCCCATTTTTTAAAAAATGGTGAACAAATTAATTTAACGTTTTGCATGTTGAAACATGGAGAACCATCATACATGCATACATATGAACTTTCATAATGTAATCGATGGTAAATGTGCAATCCCTAAACCAAGCTCCATTGCTTCAGAATAGTTATTGCAACTATATAGAGGTGCACTGAGATGTGTAGAGTTTGGGAGGGAGTAAGTGTATGGCACTGTATAATGTGAATTAATTAGAGTACAGTGAATCTGAGAATTTCGTACCGTATATTTTGAGCATATCCATTGCCACTTCTCCCATATTCACCATCTCCATCCTTACCTTTCTAACCATCCAACTTTTCTTTTTCTTCTTTTTTTCCCATAGAGTCCAGTTTGTGTTCTCCAACTATTATTTGAAGTATGGCCTCTTAAGTGTGATGCATTTACAAGACATAACTTTAAAAAAACTCTTGTTCTTTCTCTCTTTTCCAAAAGTTTTCAAATGCCAGTAGCTCCTCAGCTAGGGGTAAACTATCATGACTACCTCCTCTGCTCCATGCTGGGATTTTTTTTCTGGCATGCAGGTAATATGCATGCTGTCTCAACCACATTGAGTTCATATGCGCAGCTTCCCTGTTGCATCTGGAAAACACCATTTCCTTGAAGTCATCCACAACATCTAGCTCTTAAATTCTTTCTGCTTCCTCCTAAAAGACCCATGAGCCTTTTGAGGGAAGAGGATAATATAGATGCCCCATTTAGAGCTTGGAAGAAAAGAATAAACTGATTTTATTAATAGAATATAGTGGTCAGTATAGCCAAACCTTCTTCAATCAATACATCCTTTTCTTTCTCATGTAAAACTTGAAGATCTGAAGCATTGGGTACTAGATTTTGGCATGAAACTGAATGGCTTTGGATGTTTTTTAAATGCAGACTCCCAGACCTCAAATAAAATGTTTCCAATGTAAGGAGTTCACATACTGCACATTAAAAAATACTATCATCTACCATGAGATTAAATTTTGATGCAAAAAGTGTAATCAGAATAATAAAAAAGCAGTTCTAGACATGAATATCTGGAGGAAAGAAACATCTTTGCTCCTCTGCTCAGGCTACTAATTACAACTGTGTTCATTGCAGTGCTCAATGAAGTACTTTCCTGAGTATTCAGTGATCTAAGTTCCCAGGGGACTAAAGTCACCAATAACCCTCAGTGAAGAACTATACCATGAACAAAAGAACAAGCTTACTATAGGTTAAAAAAAATTCCAGGGAGCTCTGTCCATACAGACTGGAATTCTGTATGGAATCTGCCCATACAGATTAGAATGTCTCCTTTGGGAATGATTAGTTTCTAATCCAAAGAAACAACAATTGAAAACCAAGAATTAGCCCAATATGAAACACACACACACACACACACACACACACACACACACACACACACACACACACACACACACAGTAAAAGGGGGGATGTGTTGCTCTTTTAAACAGTGTGACAATCCAGGATAACTTGCTCATTCTTGTAAGTCATATTTAGGATCATTAAATCCTAACACCTCTGCAGATTATTGTTTCAGGGTCACCTGGTAATTTGAAACAAGAAGCACCAAGAAGGAAGGAATAGGAAATAGGAGGGAGCATAACCAGATTGCTAAAAGAGTACTTGGCAGGGAGGTTGTAGGAAACGTTGGTCTCTGGTGACTGGAAAGGGGGTTTTTAAAAAAGGAATCAGAGTTGCCTCTTACTAATTCAGTCTAAAGCCCTGCCCTTGAGACTCTCTTCATCAATCACATGCTGTGATTTCCAGTGTCCCTTTATCTTTAGAATCACAAAGTATCCTTAATTTAGCTATAAAAGGCCAAAGGGACATTGCTAAGAATACAGACAAATTGGAAGGCTACAGGAATTTGAGGAAACATTTGCCTTATAGTAGAAGAGGGAACTATACAGTTCACACTGAAAAGGAAGCTATACTGCTATATATAATTTTATATCTGAGAATATCAAGTAGTTCAAATTTTACAGAATAGGAGTCTAAAGGGAAATATAGGTCTAGCATTTATTTGGTTATCCTTGGGAGGCTGTATGTGAATGAAATGTGTTTTCTTCTCTACACCTATGCCTTTTCCCTCTCAGATATTGTATGATGGGCATTCTGTACTATAGTAAACAATGAAAATGTAAAAAAAAAAAAAATAGAGATCAGTCCAAAATTCAAGTTCTAGCTTTATCCCTTGTACAAGGTGCTTTGCATTCTGAGACTCAGTTTCCAAAACTCTCCCCATTGTCCTAAGAATGAATGACTAAAGATATTGGTGGATATGACAGGAGAGGATAAAAAAGGCAAAGGTCAATATGGAGATGCATTTCTAGTTTAGTTGATGTGGTCTTGTAAAGCAGAGATGAAATGTTCTGTTCTTAGGAATGACGGCTATGAGAATATTTTGCAAGTTGTCAAGGGTTATTATAGAAATGACAAGAGTTATAATTAAAGACCTTTTTTCTCCTGTATATGCATGAACATATATGCACATAGACCTTTCCAAAAGTACTTGAAAATTCACACTTTGTCTCAATTTTCTCTCCCCTTTACCTGAATTATTTCCCTGATGGTCTTATTCCTAAGTAATGCAGGGTGTATTCTGTGATTGTTACTCGCCTAGCTAACTACATTGGGCCACCTTTTCTAAGCTCTTCTTCGCATAGATTGTTATGTCATTAGCAAGTGTTGTCTACATAACTCAAAGTCATGTCCCGGGG
Source organism: Uromys caudimaculatus (assembly GCA_028551405.1). Classification (NCBI taxonomy): domain Eukaryota; kingdom Metazoa; phylum Chordata; class Mammalia; order Rodentia; family Muridae; genus Uromys; species Uromys caudimaculatus. The sequence continues at coordinate 9,366 of JAPYYD010004295.1, read as the reverse complement.
CTTTGCAACAGTGAACACAGCGATTAAAAACAATCTGTCCAACAAAGACAGGATCTGAATCGCATTACTCCAAGCCAAATTAATTATCTCATTAATGGCAGTCCCTGACCTGTGTCCACTCTGTTGCTATAATAACATGTATACAGTATATTTTTCGAGTACTGGGCAAGATGCAAAATAGGATTATAGAGCACAGAAAGGGTAAATGGCAAATCCTGGAGTCAAATACTGAACATCCAATAATGCCTAGTATTTCAACCCAACTGGACTCCAGGCCCAAACCAACCCATTCTTTTTGTATTGTACCAGGGCAGTACCTCATCACTGGATATGTAGAAATGAAGGAATTGAAACTTATATTGCATTCATTTTTAATGACTTCTTTATTTTTATTTTATGTACATTGGTGTTTTACCTGCATGTATGTCTATTTGAGGGTGTCAGATACCCTGGAACTGGAGTTACAGAGAGTTGTGAGCTGCCTTATGGGCTCTGAAAATTGATTCCAGGTCCTTTGGAAGATCAGCTAGTGCTCTTAACCAGTAAGCCACCTCTCCAGTCCTTAAATTATATTCTTTTTTGTCTTTTATTTATTTATTTATTTATTTATTTATTTATTTATTCATTCATTCATTCATTCATTCATTCATTCATTCATTTTAAACACCAGATTTTATTCCCCTCCCTATCCATCCTCTGACTGTTCCACACCCCATACCTCCTCCCCACCACATCTCTACAAGGATGTCCCCTCCACCCACCCCCACCCCACCACACCTCTAAACTCCCTGGGGCGTCCAGTCTTTTGAGGGTTAGGTGCATCTTCTCTGACCGAACCTAACCATGGAGAAATATGGCATGCTCTGCAGTTGAACATTTTGGGGACTAGAATAAGACAACAAACATGATTTATAAAATTCAATTTAGATTCTAAGGACCATAGATAGGGATGGGAAGCCAGTCTCTTCCTCCCCATATCTCTCTGTCTCTGTCTCTGTCTGTCTGTCTCTGTCTGTCTCTGTCTGTCTGTCTCTCTCTGTGTCTCTCTCTGTCTCTGTCTCTCTCTCTCTGTCTCTGTCTGTCTGTCTGTCTCTCTCTCTCTCTCTCTCTCTCTCTCTCTGTATGAATGAATGAATAGCACTGGACCTTCCACGAATCACATTTTCTGTCTTTATTCACTAGTTCATCTTCTCTAGAAGACATTATTGGCCATTTGGTCTGTGTTTTGTTCTTAGTATGATGGGTACAATACAAGAAAGAACAGTTAATGGTTAAAATCTTTAAAGAACTCATAATAGCCTAACGGAAAAATTAAAAACAAATATGGCTTACTCTGAATACACAGCAAAATAGGATTTATGCCGCAAGAAAGCAAAATGCTTTGGTAGTCTAAAGGGAAGATTTTTATCTTTTGGAAATGACTTCACAGTGTATCAATGTATGAAGACTCAGTAGAGATTAAAGAAATAGGAAATGAGTTGAGCATGAGAGGAGCTTCCAGGAAAAGAAAGAAAGATGACGTAGGAACAGAGGGAAAACACGAACTACATTAGATGAGAGTCAAGGAATCATTTTATTTTTGGTGACACTGGGATTATATACAAGAAAGAAAAGGATAAAATGAGAAGATATGCTTAGGTCTAGACTGTGGAAAGTGTCGAATATTGTGGGCCTGGACTCAGCTTCTGTCCTTGGTAGCCAACAGCAGTGGTTGCTCACGGAAGCATTTGGAAAAGGCACAAAGGATAGAGATCAAGGAAAAGAAGATGATGTCTACATAAGCTCCAGAAAGTGAGAAGGCACTTTCTTTTAGAGAGTGAGTAGTAACGGCAAATGGCTTTAGGAGAAAACACTTCTTTTTTTATTGTCTATTTATTTACTGTTTATTCTTTTTTATTTATCTTTGCCTTGGCTCCTTCCCAAGTCTACATTTACTTGTGCTAAGCTTGAAATCGACAGTGTCTTTCTCAGCCAGTCTCCAATTAGATATATCTATTAATAATGTTGGTTCACTTCTTTGAAGATTTTTCTCTCTGCCTCTTGCTTCAGTGACTCTCAGTTCTCCACAGATAATCCCATAGGTGCACCCATTTCTGCTTTCTCTTTCTCGGCTGCTCCTTAGCTCACTCATTTATAGGTATGAGTTAAATTCTTTCTCTTCTACCAAGTCTAATTTAAACATTCCAATTCTGTACAAGATGGTTCCCACTTACGTCTTTAGTTAGCATTTTAGTTGCCTATAAGTCTATATCTTCATTTGTTGATGTCCAGGGCCCATAGAGTAACTCACCTATTTGACATTTCTAGTTTTTCAATAATTTATTTTTATTCACTTTACATTCCAATCACAGCTCCCCCTCTCCTCTTCTCCTAGTCCCACCTTTACAAATCCCTCCCCCATCTTCCCCTCCTCAAAGAGGGGAAGACTCCCTTAGGTACCACCCCACCCTGGGACATCTAGTCCCAGCAGAACTAGGCACATCCTATTCCACTGAGGCCAAATCAAGCAGTCCAGGTAGGGGAAGGGGATCCAATGGCAAAAGAGCCAGACACAGCCCCCACTTCAATTGTTAGAGGACCCACATGAAGACCAAGCTGCATATCTGCTACAAATGTGTAGGGGGCCTAGGTCCAGCCCCTGTTTGCTCTTTGGTTGGTGGTTCAGTCTCTTTAAGCACTCATAGGCCCAGGTTGTTGAATCTGTAGCTCTTCTTGTATTGTCCTTGACCCCTCTGACTTGGTGGGAGAACAAACTTTTACAACCAGTTGCAAATCAATTTGGAGATTTCTCAAAAAATTGAGAATAGTTCTACCATGGGACACAACTATACAACTCCCGGACATATACCCAAAAGATGCCATCCTGTACCACAGAGACACTTGCTCAACTATGTTCAAGCAACTTTATTTGTAATAGTCAGAAACTATAAACAACCTAGATGTTCCTCAACTGAAGAATGGATAAAGAAAATGTGCTACATGTGCACAATGGAATACTATTCAGCTACTAAAAACCAAATGCATTATGAAATTTGCAAGTAAATGGATGGAACTAGAAAATATCATCCTAAGAGAGGTAATGGAGATTCAGAAAGACATGCATGGTATGTACTCACTTATAAGTGGACATTAGCCATAAAGTAGAGGATAACCATGCTATAATCCACTGACCCAAAGAAACTGGGTAATAAGGAAAGTCCAAGGGAAGAAGCATGAATCTCACCCAGAAGGGGGAAAAATAGTCACTAGAGAAAGATGGAGATAGGGAGTGAGAGAAGTGGTGGGAAGAAGGAGGAAACTAGGTTGGAGAATGGGTGAGGAGGGGAACTAGGATGGTGACCAAGTATCACAAGAAGCAGGCTAGGAGTGAGAATGAAAATTGGTGGGGTGCATCTCTGGGACTGGGGAGGCTATGGGAAGTCTATGGGGGTGACCCTAGCTGAGATTCCCACAAGGGAGGATGTAGAAACTGAAATGGCCTCTTGTAGCCAGGCAGCACTCCCAGTAGAGGGAGGGGCACATCCACCTACCCACAAAACCTTGAACCTAAAATTTGTCCTGCCTACAGGAAGTGCAGGGATAAGGATGGAGCAGAGACTTAGGGAACAGCAAACCAATGACAGGCCCAACTTGAGAGCCACTCTATGGGAGAGAGCCAACCTCTGACATTAAGGATATGCTGTTATGCTTGCAGACAGGAGCCTAGCATGGCTGTCCTCTGAGAAGCTCCACCCAGCAGCTGACTCAGACAGATGCAGAGACCCACAGCCAAACAGTAGGCATAGCTCAGTGAGCCTTGGGGAAGAGTGGAGGATGGAACTGAGAGAATCATTTCTCCAAATAACTGCATCTCAGAAGCAATCTCATCATTCCATTCCAAATGAGTCTAGCACTCAATGCAAACTCTTCCCACTTAATTTACCATCACACAGTTTATGAGTCAAATTAGGCACTTGGAAATTTACCACTAGTTCTCCCCACTCACTGTTTCACAGACATCCAATCAATCAATCAAACCATAAACTTTCTGTCTTTATAGTATTGAATGACTATATTGGCTTACCTATACTTTCATTGATACCACTTCACTGGGATTCCTAAACTAATTTAGCTTATTACCTGGACTCCAAATCATGTGCCACAAGTTTCATGCAAGCTGAGTCAATACTCCTCAACTAGTACCTCTTCCAGAGAAGACAGAGAACTTGTAAGGATCAGAGGACCAGGATGTCTGCTGTGAGATATGACAAGGAGCTGTACCCATGAGTTTCTAACAGTATGCTCACTTAAACAAGACCTGCACAATGAAACCAGTTGACATGCCAGTGTGGATGGGGGACATCTTACATGGTCCTAGCCCTGAATAAGATGCTACAGGCAAACTAATGGTTACTGGGAAAGGGAAAGTCTGTCTTCTGCAGGGACAAAACTCCTGGTAGGTTTTTAAATCCCCACTGTCATCCCTAAATTAATCTATATAACACACAACAGGAAATGTAATCAGCAAGTTGTGTTTGTGTATGTATAGTCTGTGTGTAGCAATAATTAAAAGGTCTTTTAAAAATTCTTAGTTTTGAAAAAAGACCTATTTTTACATGCACTGTTTTTTTGCCTGCATATATGTCTCTGTGAGGATGCCAGATCCTCTGGAACCAAGTTACAGACAGTTGTGAGCTGTCATATGGGTATTGGGAGTTGAACCCAATTCCTCTGGAAGAGCAGCCAGTGCTCTTAACCACTGAGCCACCTCTCCAGCCCTAATTAAGTGGTCTTAAATGTAGGAGGAAGTGGAGTAGGCTGGGTGTGACTGGAGGGGAGTGAGGGGTGAATAAAATTATGTAGATATGGTACCTGTGTATGAAATTCTCAAAAAAATAAAGAAAATATAAAATATAACACCTTCTCCAGAAAGCATCTCCTGACCCTTCTTTTCTTCCCATATATCCTGCCCAGGAAACACCTATGCAAAATAGGCAAAGAATTAGAAATGATAACATTATCCCTCACTTTTGTAAGTAGGATGGAGAGCAATGGAGATCAGTGTTTTCAGAAATGTCTTCCAAGTGACAGATGCTGTTGGAGACTTCCCAGGTCCATGTGCCCAAGGAGGCAGGCTTGGTGCTTGGGAATGGGCTCCAAGAGAGCAGCCGACATCTGGAGAGTTTCTACTAATTCACCTCCAAAGATTTGATTTTTCGGGTTTTATCCTTCTGTTTGACAGTCTCACCAAAAATTTGACCCACTGCTGTAATCATTTGGAGAATAAAATGCATCATTAATCAAAAATTACTCTTCCCTAAAGTAAAATATTAGTCCTGTTGTGTGGTTAATTGCATTATCAGAATGAGCAGCTCGTCCTCTTTACAACAGCTTTAAACCCTGATCGCTTAATAAGTTCAGGAATTATAGTTAATCTAGCTCAAAATTTAATTATGATGAGTCATACTTCACAAAGCAAAGCACATAGGGGCACAATTTTGATGAAATTATGTCCCACTGACCTTGACCTCAGGCCTGCAAGCCTGTTTCCAAGAGAAATATGTGAAATCCTTCCTGTTTGTGGGGTAAGAAGGCCTTCTTAACAAGTCCTAGCATGGTCTACCTTGGAGGTCTTACAAGAAAGCCTGCCTAAATCAAATCTTACCAGAGAAAGCCCAGAAGCAGTTCTTCCTTTGGCCTCCTTTGCCCTCTGCCTTTCCTGATCTTATCAGGACATTATGCAGCTATAGGTTTGAAGGACCGAACTGTAAGGGATACAGGCTGGGACACGGTGCTTAGGAACTGCGTGAGACCTTCAAAATCCAAGAATGTGTCTACAGATCTAGATTCCATGGCTCTCCAGGTTGACAGGAATAAAAAAGTCAGCAATGTTGTGTCACATGTTTAGAGCCTCAAAATTTCTTTACCTCTCACAGAATTGAGGACAATCTTGTAGGTGTTTTCTGAATAGCAATGAGCCATCAGCCTCCTTTGTTTGGAATTTTGCACTTCTAATAATGGATTTTTAAAAGTTTTTGCCTCTCTGAAAAATTATCATTGCCCAAACTGTGTTTTCATTAGTCATTCTAATTATTTTTATACATATTAAGATTCAAGTCAGCTGCATCATTTGTCGTTCGGGCTTCCTAACTGATATCTTTTACATTTAATGCATTGTTCCTTCCTCTCATATATTTGAGGAATATTCTTTCCACCTCCAAAAGAGTATCTGCCTTTTTTCCTATTCTTTTTCATATGTACCACTGAGAAACAATCTTTTCTTTCCTACCTGTTTACAAGTCATTTCTATTCTGCCTTCCCCATGCCAAAGGATTGGATACTGGTGATAGCTATTTCCTGATAGAGAAATTAATAGAACCTTTTTTTATTTGCCTTTGCCTTTCTTTGGAACATATATGTTGATTTCCTTCTTTTAGTGCTCTGGGATTTAGGGGAAAATGTATTGCCCTGAACTTTCCATGATAGACACGTCAGTCACATGCCTCTGTTCTCCATTTTAGTTATCTACTGCTGCATAACAAACCTTCAAGATTTTATTTTATTCATGATTTTATAGATTGAGAATTTGAAGACACCTAAGCTGGTGGTTTATCTAACTCATACAAAGTCAGCTCAGACCTGGGGCTATACATCTCACTTTCAAACTGATTTCGCCACCTACAAGTTTGTCACCTCAAGGTCTTGTACCTTCTGTCTATATTTTACTTGTATCTTCTCTTTGCTTGCATCTCTCCCTATCACTATGGCATTTTATCTTTTGATACCTTTCGGAATCATTCAAGCTTTCCAAGTTTTGGTAGTCACAGGTTAGTCATACATTGGCTAGCTTTTGATAAGTCGGAAATGGCAACTGCCAGACCAGCCAGGAAGTATTCCAAGAACTGTCACAACATCAATTATATTGTATTTCTTCGGCCAAATCAGTCATGGGAACAACATGGACTCAAAGACAGAAAATATGCTGCTTCTTGCTGGAGGAGTGGCATTATTGACTTGTAAAATATGTTATATTGAAGTATTGTCTTTAGAAGGACAAGCATGTATCTTGTACAAATCTCCAGATTTCAATGTCTAATACTAAAAAAGGTATATGGAAAAGTTGGGCAAAAATGCATGAACCTCATTGAGAAAGTTGGAGGAATTGGATTTAACTTAAGGTAGTGTTATATAATGCTTCAAAGAAAGATTTAAATTCTCAAAGTTTGAATTTGGATTTTATCATACCTAATACCTACCTTATATACAAGAAAAACCTCAGTATATATTAATAAACACTTATTAAGCACTTTTTTCATGAACTAAGCATTGTGCTGAAGTTAAGGGATTTTGGAATGATTAAAATAATAATTAAAACTTCAGAGAGACCCAAGTATATTAAGAGAAACTGTCATAAGCAAATATTTAGAATAGACTATAATAAATGATATAACAAAATATGATGTACCTTGGTGGCTCAGAGTAAGAAGTTGTTAATCTGGGTGTTCAGGAACTACTTCATAGAGCTAACACCAGCAAAATAAAAGCAGAAATGTGCTATACAGAAGGTCAGGATCACAGAATAGCACAAGAAATTGTTGAAAATTAAAGATAGAAAGAAAAAAATGAAAAATATTAACATATTGTTAGTAAGCTGTGATATAATTTTAATCAGCCTAATTAAATAGAATCCTCAAAATAGGAAGGAGGACAGAAAAATATTGGAAGAAATAATGGCTGAGTATTTTCCCAATTAGATAAAATTATGAATTCACATGTCTAAAAATTGCCACATATCCCAAGCATCAAAATCAGAAAAATGATAGCAAAGCCTATCATAGTTCAATTCCTTAAAATCAGTTGTAAAATAAGATCTAAAAGAAACTAATGTACAGAAATCAATAATATATGAATGAAACCAGATTGCTCGTTAAAAACAATAAATCAGAAGACATGAGGAAACATGCTGACAATAGATAGAGGAAAGTTATGATATGGTAATATCGATTTATGCAGTGTAAACTTCAGTTTAATAACTCTCTTTTAATAACATTAAATATTTTAATTCATCAAATATACATAACAATGTTATATATAGTTAATATAATAACAGAGATTTGAAAATATTTGATACATATTGGCTCACTCTTGTTATTCCAGTACTTTGAAGGCTGAGGCAAGAGGATTTCAATGAGTGCTAGGACAGCCTGGGCTAAATAGTAGGATGCTGACACCACTACTCCAAAAATACCTGATGAAAATACGCACAGAGCTTAGACAATTCCACAATTACAGTTGTGGTGTTCAATGCCCCTCTCTGTTTATCAAACAAATAGAAAGTCATTAAGATTTGAGAAAAGTATGACAAATGAAATTGACCTAAACAACATTTATGAACAGTACATGTAAAAGGATCAGAATATATAAATTTTCAAGTATATTCAGACCATTTTTCATAGTAGATCATATTATGCTACACAAAACAAGACTGAATGCATTTATTTTATATTTATTTATTTTATTTTACATGTAGTAATATTTTGCTTACATGTATGTGTACCATGTGCATGCTTTGTCCCTGTAAATGTTAGAAGAGAGCACTGGATTCAGGCGGGGGATTGAATGCAGGTAAAAGTAAAAATGCTCTTAACCACTGAGCCATCTCTACAGTCCCTTTAATAATTTCTAAATATTAAAGTTATTCTAATATGCTCTCTAACAAATATTCAATTGAATTATACATAAGTAACAGAAATACATTTGAAAAACGCCCAAATGTCTAAAAAGTAGACAGCACGTTATATAACTCAGAGATGAAGTAAAAAAAAATTAAAAGAAAAGTTGATATTTTGAACTGAATGAAATTAATACCATTAAGCTATATTTGTGGCTCACTTAGATGGCAATGTATAATAACATGTTACTTTTTTTTAAAACCCCACATATAATGTTGAAATTTTCATCATTAGAAACCACAAATTAGGGAAATGACAACCTTCACAATAGTCACAAACAATATAAAGTATCTTGGTGTGACTCTAACCAAACAAGTGAAAGATCTGTATAACAAGATCTTCAAGTCACTGAAGAAAGAAATCGAAGACCTCAGAAGATGGAAAGATCTCCCATGCTCATAGATCGGCAGGATTAATATAGTAAAAATGGCCATCCTGCCAAAAGCAATCTACAGATTCAATGCAATCCCTTTCAAAATTTCAACTCAATTCTTCATAAACTTAGAAAGACCAATTCTCAAATTCATTTGCAACAACAAAAAACCCAGGATAGCAAAAGCTATTCTCAACAACAAAAGAACTTCGGGGAGAATCAGCATTCCTTACCTCAAGCTGTACTACAGAGCAGTAGTGATAAAAACTGCATGGTATTGGT
>JAPYYD010004294.1:0-13243 GCA_028551405.1 Uromys caudimaculatus | reverse complement strand
AATAAAGACACATGCTCCACTATGTTCATAGCAGCCATATTTATAATAGCCAGAAGCTGGAAACAACCCAGATGTCCCTCATCAGAGGAATGGATACAGAAAATGTGGTACATTTACACAATGGAGTACTACTCAGCTATTAAAAACAATGATTTAATGAAATTTGCAGGCAAATTGATGGAACTTGAAAATATCATCCTGAGCGAGGTAACTCAGTCACAAAAGAATGAACATGGTATGTACTCACTGATAAGTGGATATTAGCCAAAATGTTTGGAATACCCAATTTTCACTTTACAGTAACAGCTGGACTGAGAGTGAGGTCCAAGATGGAGGAGTTGGAGAAGAGACTGAAGGATCTGTGGGAGTCTGCAGCCCTATGGAGGAAGCAACAATGTCAACTGGCCTGAACACCCTGTCCGGTCTTCTTGGAGGCTGGACCACCAACCAAAGAATACACATGGAGGGACCCTTGGTTCTGACCACATATGTGGCAGAGGAGGGCCTTATTGGCCATCAGGGGGAGGAGAGACCTCAGTAAAGGGGAATGTCAAGGTGGGAATATGGGAGTGGCCAGGTGGGTGGGTGGAAGGTGGAATAACCTCATAGAGGTGGTGGAGTGGGAGGGGATAGTGGGTTTCTAAAGAGGAGACTTGGAATGGGGGAAACATTGGAAATGTAAATAAAGTATCAAAAAAGAAAAAGAAAAAAGAAAAAAAAGAAAATATAGGGATTAGTTTTTAGTATAATATATGCAAATGAGTTGTCACAAAAGAGCATGTATTAGTGTTCTGGTCTCTTTTACTTTGCTATAATAAAACCCCCAAGACTAGGTAGTATAAAGTAAAGAGGTTTATTTGGTAATTGTTCTTGCAGCTAATAGATTCAAGCATCATGCTACTGGCATGTTAGGAAAAGTATCCAGGCTCCAACACAATATAGCTGAACAAAGAAAAAAAGAACTATCTTCATAGAGAAGGGATCAAACCTTACTTTGCACCAGACTGCTCTTGCCAGAATGAATATACTTTCCAAATGCAGCACTTGAACCTTCTATAGGTGCAGGCCACAGTCTACTTTAATTGTGGACCCCAGGTTCCAGATTTTGCTGTGATAGAAACTATGCAGAAATAAAAATAAAGCAAACAAACAAAAATCAAAAAACAAATCTAGCAATACCACAACACACACAATAGAAAAGGAGTAAATGAATGAAGCCTCCTGGATACACTGAAGGAAGCAAAAAGACACAAATGTGTTCCAGAGAACAACAGCAAGAACATCCTGACCATTACAATCAAGATAGTCCATCTTCTCTAGACAAGTGTATTTCTGTGTGTTCCAGCTCACATCTTCATTAGGCACATTCTGAGACTTGTTGTCAGGTCTCTGCCATGTTCACAACCCATCCTTCACAGGTCTCATGCCTTGGCTTGTCCCTCCTTGTAAAGAATGTATGGCTATTTCTGTTAACGAAATGTCTTACTCATGCTCCTTTATCCCTTGAAGACCTCTGTGAAGTTCTACATAATTGTCCAGATGGCTCAGGATGTGATAAGTCAGTACAAGGACTTCACCACCTGCCAGTTTTGAGGACTGTTCTTTGAAGGTCTAGGTTTCAGATAAAAGATAACATGGGGCCTAAGAGGAAGCTTCTCCTCCTCTAGATTTCTCATAATTCCACTTGAGCTCTGTCCTGGGCACAGTAACAGTTTCAGAGAACTGGGTGTTGCACCTTTGCAATAGAGAAAGTTCTTGTCCTATCATAAGCAACCCAAAGCCGAGTCCTCAGAAAAAGCAATGGATACATAATATTAAAAAATAAAGTCCCTCAAATATGTTTATTTGTTTTATATGTTTATGTTACAGTCCCCAAAATCTATAAACATAGCACTTTGTACATCTGTGGGGAACTTTATAGATGTGATTAAGGATCTTGAGATGGTAAGATGGCCCTGAAAAATAACAGGCTAGTCTAATCTCAGAAGTTCTTTTGAATTACAGAGACCAGTAGTGGAGGAGAAAATAGGATAATTCTGAATAATAGGAATGGTTCCCATATAACTTCAAAAATCCTTATAATGACAAGGACCAGCTGTGAGGCAGAGTCAGGCAGGGTATGTAACTATGACATCATGTGTCAGGATACCAAACCATACACTGACGTGGGAAGGCAGGCTTCAGCAGCTTTAGAAAACTGGAAACACACTCTTCTATGGAGCCTCCATAGCTAACACAGCATTACCAACACCTCAAAACCTTTGCTTTGGGATAATACATCAGGAACTTTAGGATAAGACATTTATACCATTTTATGCTATAGTTTGTAATAATTTTTAAGTGCATTTAGAAAAAACATACAAAATCAGAAATATTGCAATGCAGCTAGCAGTACTCCTCATATGTGGCATGCTTTTTATTTCTACTGACTACAAAGATTAGTGTGCGTACAAGTATTTATAGTAATAATGCTTCATGTAAACCGCCTGTTTCTTTCTATTATTTACCACAAAGTAAAGTATGAGTTGTTGTGAAAAGTAAAGTATGAGTTGTTGTGGCTCTCTGCATCTGTTTCTACCAGTTGCTGGTAGAAGCCTCTTGGATGATGACTATGCTAGGCTCCTGTCTACGAGTATATGAAATATCATTAGGAATCATTTCATTGACTTTATTTTGCCACTTGTGTTTGGTTCTAACCTAGATCACTGGTCTATCCAGCCTCTGGTTCCTGGTCCTCTAGGCAGTCTGGGTGGAATCCCTCTCATGGCATAGGTCTCAAGCTGGACCAGTCATCAGTTGGTCACTCCCATAATTTCTGAGCTACTTTTACTACATCACATCTCATAAGCAGGACAAATTGTAGGTCCAAAGTTTTGAGGGTATATTTTATTATCTGTGTCCCAATCCTTCCACTGCAAGCCTTGTCTGGTTACAAAAAAAAAAAAAGGGGGGGGGGCTTGTTCATGCTCTATGTCCTATATTACCGGGAATCTTACTAGGGTCTTTCTCATAGATTCCTGGTAGTTTCCATTGCACTAGGTTTCTACCTTGCCCCTGAAATACCTCCTAATTCCAGTTTTCTCTCTTGATACTCTCATCTTCCATCCTCCCCCCCATCTGTTTCTTCCTGTTCTTGTCCCCACATGCTCCAGTATACCTGTGATATCTATTCTATTTCCTCTTCCCAGGGGGATTTGTGTGTCCTTCCATAAACATTCCTTGTTACTTAGCCTCTCTTGTTTTGTGGATTGATCCATGATTATTCTCTTTTCAAATATAATATACACTTACTCGTAAGTACATACCATGTTTGTCTTTCTGGGTTACCTCACTCAAGATGATTTTTCTACTTCCATCCATTTGCCTACAAATTTCATGATGTTATTTTTTTAAACAGCTGATTGATACTTCATTGTGTCAGTGTGCCACATTTTCATTAATCATCCTTCAGTTGAGGGACATCTAAATTGTTTCCTGTTTCTGGTTATTATGAACAAACTGTTATGAACATAGTTGAGCAAGTGTCCTTGTGTTAGGATTGGTAGTCCTTTGCGTATATGCCCAGGAGTGGTATAGCTGGATCTTGATGCAGATGGATTCCCAATTTTCTGAGAAACTTTAATATTGATTTCCAAAGTGGCTGTACAAGTTTGCACTCCAACTAGCAATGGAGGTGTATTCCCCTTGTTCTACATCCTTGACAACATGAGCTGTCATGTTTGATTTTTATCTTAGCCATTCTGACAGATGTAAGATGAAATCTCAAACTTGTTTTGGTTTGCATGTTCCTGATGTTAAACATTTCTTTAAGTGCTTCTTCACCATTTGAGATTCCTCTGTTGACAACTTTCTGTTTAGGTATCTACCCCATTTTTAAAAATTGGATTATCTGGTTTGTTGGTGTTTAGTTTCTTGAGTTCTTTATATTTTTAAAATTTAGCCCTGTCAGCTGTGGAGTTGGTGAAAATTTGTTTCCATTCTGTAGGCTGCTGTTTTATGTACTGATAAAGTCCTTTGTCTTGTAGAAGCCTTTCATTTTCATGAGGTTCCATTACAAATTGATCTTAGTGTCTGCATTATTGGTATTCTATTCATAAAGTTGTCTCCTGTGCAATTGTGTTCAAGGATATTCCTCACTTTCTCTGCATAAGATTCAGAGACCCACAGCTAAACATTAGGCAGAGCTCAGGGAATCTTGCAGAAGATGGAGAGAAATTATTGTAGCAGTCATAGAGGTCAAGGACCCCCAAGAAAACCAAGAGAATCAGTTAACCTTGGCTCACAGAAACTGAAGGAACAGTCAGGGAGGCTGAATGTGGCTGACTTAGAACTTATGCATATATATTATGGTTGTTGAACTTGGTCTTCTTGTGGGACTCCTAACAGTGGGATTGGGTACTGTTTTTGACATTTGCCTGCTTTGGGACTCTTTTCCTCCCACTAGGTTATCTTGTCCTGTGCCCTTCCCCCAGCCTTGAGTAGGACAAACAACCTGGCTGGAGTCAGTCTGGCCTCTCTGCATTTGCAACTTCCTACAGGAATCTTGAGGAGTTGACTGCCAGCTGAGCTTGCTGGAAGCAAAGAATGGGGTCTCTGAGATTTCCCTTTAAAAGCAGTACGGAATAATAAACTTTGAGCCTTGATCAGAAACTTTTGTCTTGGCTTCATTCTTCTCTCCAACGTCCTTTTTCATTTCCAGCTCCCCTTTCAGGTAGACCCAGTTCATCCATGGCTGCTGGACAGCTACATTGTCCATCCTTAATATGAGGGGTGGTGTCTCACATTATTACAACTTGATATGTAATGTTTGGTTGATACCCCTGGGAAGCTTGTCCTTCTCTTAAGCAAATGAAGGAATGAAGGGGGGGGTGTGAGGAGAAGAGAGACTGGGAGGAGAGAGGGAAGAAAAAAACACTGTTGAGATGTAATATATAAGAAAATAATAAAGAAAAAATAAAAATATAAGTCTTTATTGTAATAATATTCCACGTAAGTTGCTTGCTTCTTTCATCTCTTAACCACAGAGTTAATAATTATGCAGACTCTTTCTTTTTATCAGACATACCAGTTGAACCTTGTGTGAAAGTATGGCGCTAACTTTGTGTGGATTAGTTTTTTGCCCCAATGCACAGCAGTCATATCTGTTGCATTGAAGTGGTAGCAACAGGATCTGAAATTCTCTTCCTGCCTTTCAGCTACAGCAGAGGAGTTTTTCTAAGCTCCAACTATTTTCAGCTATATTCTTCTAAGACCCTTCTAACACACAGAGTTCTCATGTAAAATAGCACTTTTAATCAAGTTGGAATAAAATGCACAGAAATTCAGTCTTTGACATCTGTGGTTCACACTACAAAGATAATTTCCAACTTTCTATAAAAACACCAAATGGTAATAGGGGCCATTAGGAAAAATGAGAATAGAAAATAGGGTTCTGATAAAGACATACTATCAAAACTCTTAACAAAAGTTGCAGAACCTATTTTGATTTTCCATTTGAGGATACAGTCCATTGTAGCAGGTGGTTCTTTGGTAGGGAGAAAGTGTGGGTGTAACCCCTTATCTTCTAACATCTCTATGGAACTGGAAGCAAGGAGTTGAGTGCTGATTCTCAGCTTGCCTTCCCTGTCTTTATTCTTATATTCCATCTAAGTTCCCAGGGTGTGGTGGTTTGAATTGGTTTAGTCCCCATAGACTCATGTGTTTGAATGCTTGGCCATGGGGCTTTGTTGAAGTAGGCATGGCCTTGTTGAAGTTCATGTGGCCTTGTTGGAGTAGATGTGGCCTTGTTGGAGGAAGGGTGTCACTGTGGTATTGGGCTGTGAAGTCTCCTAAGGCTCAAATTCTGCCAAGTGTGGAAAGACAGTCTTTTTCTGGCTACCTGCTGAAGATAAAGTCCCCTTATATTGCCTGTAAGTCAAGAACTCTCAGCTCCTCCAGCACCATGTCTGCTTGCCTGCTACCATGATGATAATGTACTGAACCTTTGAAATTGTAAACCAGCCACAATTAAGTATTTTCCTTTATAAGAGTTGCCTTGGTCATGTTGTTCCTTCACAGCAATGAAACCCCAACTAAGACAGATTATGACACCCACATTCAGAATATGTCTTTCCTCTCAGATTGTCCTTTCTGAACTTCCCTCACAGACATACCCAGAGATATATCTCAATCTCCTACATGATTTTAAATCCAAATAGTTTGAGAATAATGCCAGGTGCCCCGACTGAAGCCTTTCCTTTTTTCTTTTCTTCTTTCTGGGAATGAATCAAATTGGACTTTCAAAGCATGTGCTCAGGAAATGCTTGTTGGAATGAGCACTTAACACTTCTTGCAGTGTCTTTTGAATGTGATTCAACTGTTCCATCATTAACCAGGTAATGCCAGGCAAAGCCCAAGCAAATGACATAGCTGTGTATGCAAGAGGGTCCTAAATAAATATGAAGGTCTGATATGTCTATTTTAAGTAGGATACATGGCTGATGGCTAGAGAAGTCAGGAATAAGCAAATGAAGGAGTACAAGGAAAAAACACCCAAACTACTATGATGGGCAAGGCAGTCTTAATAAATGCTGAATTTCCCTTTTCACTTTTAGAGGTGTCTGTAATATGTGTCTTAGTCAGGGCTTCTATCCCTGCACAAACATCATGACCAAGAAGGAAGTTAGGAAGGAAAGGGTTTATTCAGCTTACACTGCCACGTTGCTGTTTACCACTAAAGGAAGTCAGGACTGGAACTCAAGCAGGTCAGGAAGCAAGAGCTGATGCAGAGGCCATAGAGGGATATTTCTTACTGGCTTGTTTCCCCTGGCTTGCTCGGCTGGCTTTCTTATAGGGTGCAAGACTACCAGCCCACAGATGGTACCATGCACAAGGGGCCCTCCCCCCTTGATCACTAATTGAGAAAATGCCTTACAGCTGGATCTCAAGGAGGCATTTTCTCAACTGAAACTCCTATCTCTGTGATTACTCCAGCTTGTGTCAAGTTGACATATAAAACCAGCCAGTACAATATGAAATAATAGCATTCATAGGGGTGTAACCAGACACAGCAGGAAGCAATAGACAGGATGGGAAGTTTCTAATTCTCAGCTCTATATGTCTGTTCCTCCTCATCTTCTGAGATGAGCTGAGACTTTTCACAGGTCTTCCTCTGCAATTCACGATTTAAAAAAGTACACTCATTGAGAAAGTAATAGCTTGAAACTTACCAAGTTACAGAATTTCTTTGTCTCTCACAATATAGACATAGGCAGTGGTTTTGAGCTTCTTTCTATATATTTCCAAATTTCTGTTCAACAAGGCTAGTAAGTGGTCTCTTCTATGTCTGCCACTCTACATACACAGGCTATTCTCAATTTAAGATTTTCTACAGCTTGATAAATGATTGGCAATCTGTTTTTTAAAAACTGTGATATGCCGTAGACTTTCAAGTCTCTACCCTTGCTTTTCTAGCCTTAGCACATGGAAACATTGCACCACATGGCATTGGTGCTGAAATGCCTCCATAGACTCACACCATTCCATACAGATCATTCAAGAGCCTCAAAATGTAAAAATGTCTTTTAATTATTTATATCTACAAGAGTAATGAGTTATTTAACTTCAAAATTAGGTGTGCTGTGTTTGGGATAAACATTACCGGGCAGTTGTAGTGACTTAACCTCCATCTAATGAAGAAAAAGGGCTAGCTTTCATAAGTAAGAATCAGTATCCTCCTAGGGGCGTGAGTCATGAGATATTTGGCACATTGTTACCAGGAAACGAAACCTAATGTGACAACAGAAAATGTTAGAACTTGGCTCATATGCATGTTCCTGAACCATCTGTAGTTTCCTGGTGTTCTCTCCAATATCAGAAGCAGCCATTATGTCAGGATAAGGCTTCCAAATTCTTTGGGAATACATCCTTGGTACTGCATTTGCTTTGTTTTAGGATGGAAAAAGAAAAGGGGGGATATTCTTGTGACCCAGCCTAAAGAAACTGATAAACTGAAAGAAATTGATAAACTAAAGAAATTGATAAATTGAAAAAAAAAAAAAGAGAGGAAAATACCATTCGCCAAGTTTATAAAACTGCCTCTAGGAACCAATTGAATCTATTTTTGTACACTGAGCAGTAATACAGAAGAAAGTCCTTTGAAATATGATTCATACCAAATGAATATGTAAAGGTTTAAAACCTGTGCTAACAAATTGTTTGTGGATTTGAGATATCCCTTCTGTTAACAACATGAGCTAATTTCAATTTCTCTCTTCCATTTCACTAAGTATATGTGAGTGTGGTTTAAGAATGCAGGAAATGAACAGTCAGAAAAAGTACAAAATTCTCAGGTATGTTAAGACACAACCAAAAAGTTATTTATGGACTTTAAATTACTGTAACATATCTAGGTGCTCAAAGTCCTAAGCTCATAGAGCTCTACAAGAACTGGGGAAAGTAAGTATTTTGTGATTCTTTGCCTTCAATTTAGTGTGCCAATCAGTCTTTCAGTTGAAGAGGAGGATAATTCTGTGAAATATATCATATATATATGTCATACATCTATACTATATACATATATATATAATTTAACACATACAATAGATATGTTTATATTTACAAATGTTTATTTATATATCATAAGTATCATAAATATACATAATTTTATACATATATAATAGATATTTTTGGTTTTTGTTTTGTTTTCTTTTCTTTCGTTTTTAGATTAGGATTCATGTATCCCAAGTTGGTCTTGAACTCACTATAAATCCAAAGATAGCCTTTAGGCACCTGATCTTCCTGCCTCCACATGGTGAATCCTGGGATTACAGGCACACCCCACCATGAGTGGTTCTATGACAAAGGGTTAAAATAAAGTATTTTTCTTACCAACACATAAAATGATCAATTACAAGAATGAAGGCCTAACAAGCTCTATAGGTTCCCTTCTTGAGCAGAGTGATTACGGTTAATAAATCATACTGTGCTATCATTGCCCTAGCATATCTTGAAGGTAGTGCACCATTGTATATAAAGAGTTTATAGCTGATTTTGTGTTTACATTTCTCTTTCGATAACTTAGAGAATACTTTTCATGTACCAAAGATGCTGGACAATAGGGGTAAAGAGTCTCTGTAAGCAACAGTTCAACACCTGCATGTTCAATGAATTGTATTGGTGTTGCCTTCAGCAATGAAATTTTGCTCTCAGTTTGCAGAGAGCAACCAAAAATCTTAGCAACTGCCTGGATTGTTTGGGGATTTCCTGTGGGACTCTTTTGAGCAGCAACTCAATCAGATGTAACCCAATCCCAGCACTGGAAGCTTCATTTAGTAACCAAGGAAATAAGGCTCTCTAAATTAACATGATCAAAGCTTATAAGAATCACAGAGAAAGAGACAGAATGCACAGGGCCTGCATGGATCTTCTCCAGATCCTCTTCATATATGTTACAGCTTTCAGTTTGGTGTTTTTATGAATTCCCAAGTATACAAATGAGTGGGTCTCTGATTCTTGTTCTTTCTCTCAGGGTCTTTTCCTTCTGTTGGTTTGTTTTTTCCAACTTCATTGTGATAGTTTTTGGCTTATATTTTATTTTGTTATATTAAAGATTAAATGAGTGAATGAATGAGTGGATGGATAAATGAATAAAAATCTAGTCACTAAATAAAGATTACCAACTGAACTGCCATTTATACCTGTTGAGAGAGAGAGAAAATCTGTTTTGTCCAAGAGAGTGACTAGGAAAATTAACCCACTCCAGGGCATGCCTTACGTTTAGGAGTAATTAACCAACATATAGTGGGCTCTACATTTTGTGTGTGTGTGTGTGTGTGTGTGTGTGCATATGTGTGTATAAATTTGTGTTTGCATGTGTATATATGTATGTGGTTTATGTGTATGTGTGTCTGTGTGTGTGTGAGAGAGAGAGAGAGAGAGAGAGAGAGAGAGTGTGTATGAGTGTGTGTGTGTGAGAGTGTGTGAGTGTGTGTTTGTATCTTTGTGTTCTTTTATTTAGTTACACTTTGGTGTTCATTTTTATTTTGGGGGTAGTGCTTTCTTTTATTGCTTTTGTGGATTTTTTATATTAGATTTTTGGGGTTTTTTGTATTTTGTTTTTTGTTTTTTTTTTTTTTTTTTAGAAAGATCTTAAAGTTGGTGGTTAGGGAGTGGAATAAGATCTGAATAGACTTTGGGGAGGAGAAAATATAATCAAACTATGTTAAAGTTAAATATTTTAAAAATAATTAAAAATTAATAAAGATTTGAGAACCCACCCACAAATATAGGACAGTGAACTTAAACATGTACTGTAAGGAAATCTTAGTATTGAGTGTTTTTAAGCCACCCATACCATGCACACACAAACCACAGGTCATTCTCTATGTAAAGCACTAGTAAGAGTATATAAGGAAAAATTTGGAAGCAGTAAATATGTTTCTTTTGTTGCTTATGAATACATCAAGGTGAGTTTATATATTAGAATGTACGTATTAAATCTATGCCATCTTTTATGCTAAACATAGTTCAAAAATCTTTAGGAAAGTGCCCTTGATCTTTACTATTTTCTCTAGTTATTGAAGTAGGTACATATTTGAGTCAAGGGAGAGATTCTGGAAGCCAATCTTGTTATTTGTGTTTTCTTCATTTCTATGTGTAGTTGGCTGAAGAGAGCTTGAAGAATAGCATCATGAACCTTGGAAACAGGTATAAGATAAAAATTATTTCTGGAAAAATGGTCAACAGAGAGAGTGGGTAATAAAGTAAGAAACTCATTCACTCAGCAGGAAACTATCTATAGTCTAAGTAGATACCTGATATCACTGAACGAATGTATATATAGCAAGCTCTAGGTATATGTGATTTTTCTACACAGACATGCTTTTGGTAATATCTAATAATAGATTAAACACACAGATTATAATAATAATTATTAGTAAAATATCATGAATATTATATATAAAAGGTGCATGAATGTGGTTTTTCTCAAAAAATATTGATCTACATGCATCCTACTTTCTGTGATGAGGTGTGATGACACAAGACATACAGTTCAGATTCACTGAAGAATAATTTGGGTATGCTGCTGTAGTATCAACCTATGATGTAAGATCTATCTATCTCACAATAACTGTTTTGCCAAGACATGGACCTGAGAACTGAAACTACAGTGTAACCAATAGGGTGGCACACATAAAGTGGATATGCTGGTTGCAGAGAGAACACATAGCATGTCATACAAGATGTTAGAAAATGGAATAATGCTAGTCAGATACATGGAGATTATTCATTTGGGGGCATTTTCATTTAATGGTCTCAGACCAAAGTAGATCACAGATAAATGAATCTGTGACAAGGAAACTTCAGATGGGGGTGTGAGGCTGTTGGTCCTCACCTAACTAGGCTGACTTCTAGGAACAGGTTCTCCTTGGTGGCTTAAGGGTAGTCAGGAGCCCTGTGGAATGGTAATAGAAAGCTCCACTGTTCAGTAAAGGTCTCCACATGGGCAGAGAGTAAACACAGGTGCTCTGATTTGTCTATAGGAAACATACACCATTGTCCTTCTCCATATCCCATCATGTGTCTACCCTCCATTGAGGTGACCCCAGTCTCCAGGTTCCTGACTACTCAAGCTACTTTATCTCTCCATTCTAGTGAAATAGGAAGCATCTCACAGCAGCTATTTTTATTTGCTATTTTATTATTTTAGTAGAATTTAGATTTTATTTACTTAGATTTAATCCAAGTATTCTGAAGAAGTGCTTGAATGTGGGAATTGCTCCTGTGACACAGCAGAGTTCTCACTATAGGTTTTGTAAAAGAGATTGCTGTGCTTATAATAAGGAAAAGAGTCCTGGCAAAAATGGGAATTGTCACTTTCTTGCTCAAGCACGACTGGAAATACATTTTTCAAACAGAGAATAGTCTGACATCTGAAATTCATCCTCCTAATACCCCATGTTTTCTGAGTAAGTCACATTGCAGACCATCTGGTTAAAAGGAAGGCCCAAGAGCAGTGTGAAAGAACCTTCATGGGAACAGGGCATTGATCTTATGGACAATGTATAGCATTGCCATCTACGAACACCACTGACTTATATCCTGGGATTCAAGTGATCCATGGACTGAAGACTAGACATGTCTGAAATAGTTCCAATTATACCCTGTTCCACAATTTGGGAGACATGTTATTTAAATATTTCCAAACCAACACACCTTTTGTTTTTAAACACTGGGGACTGAGCAGAGTAATAAATGGAAGCTCGCAGACGTTGGCAGTATAAGAAACAAGAGAAAATATATAATGCATTTAGAATAAATCTGTCATAAAATACACACTTAGCAAATTATTGGCTTTCCTATTTATGTTTCCCTAACATTAATCCAAGAGCTTCTTCCACAGTATGTGGTTGTTGTCCAGTACTGTAAAGAGGTCAAGGGAGGTAATAATGAGCTGATGAAATGGTCAATGGTATTGCTTCAGAACTTACCCACTGAAGTCCAAAGCAATGTCTGCTGAAGAGAAAGAATTTGGGCAGAAATCTGCTGTGCTGTGGTCACTGAGGCAGGTAGGGAAACCTCACAGAGAGTTTTTTCTTCTCCTTAATTCTGTGCACAGAGTAGAAGCTGAACAGGTGTGGAACTATAAGACTTTTTAAGTTAGGATATATAGATGGCAGATGTACTGGATGTTAGGTGTATCTTATACCTTATAAATTACAGAATGTTAATAATTGCACTCAATTTATACCTGAGAGAAGAGTCTTTTAATTGGACAAAAAGGAGCTGTCTATAGGCAGGTGAGGGCAGGAGAAAGATAAGGCCTGTGATTTGGAGTTTTAGAGTGGTGACAGAGATGGACAAGTAGAGGTCCCACCCCCATAGATAAAAGCCTTTCTTTCCCCAAACCTGCCTCACAGGTGCTGGCCATCAGGAAAACAAGAAGCCTGGGAGGAGATATCCAGACCTGAGAAGAAATCGATCCCCCAAGGACCTTCAACAGTGGATCTGTTACTCCAAGACTCTCCTCCTCTATAACCCCTTACCCTGGTCCCTATGGCCCTACCCCTCTTTACCGGAGGGAAGAGCGGAAGGTTCTAGGGGCCAATTAATCTCTCTAAGGAATGCCCCCTCAGACACCATCGATTGACCAGACCGTCATCTACATCCGGTTTTTCCTGACTGTGGCAGAAGGTAAGGGGCATCTAACCTGAAGGTCCATTACCAGACTCCGTTGGTGGGACTCAGGGGAATAGCTTGAGAT
>JAPYYD010004293.1:0-13244 GCA_028551405.1 Uromys caudimaculatus | reverse complement strand
GGAAGAAGAGGAAGAAAAAGAAGGAGGAGGAGGAGGAGGAGGAGGAGGAGGAAGAGGAGGAGGAGGAGGAGGAGAAGGAGAAGGAGAAGAAGAAGAAGAAGAAGAAGAAGAAGAAGAAGAAGAAGAAGAAGAAGAAGAAGAAGAAGAAGAAGAAGAAGAAGAAGAGGTGAAGATAGAGGGAGGGAGAGAGAGAAAGAGAGAGATTCCATGCTGA
The DNA here is from genome assembly GCA_028551405.1 of Uromys caudimaculatus. Taxonomy (NCBI): domain Eukaryota; kingdom Metazoa; phylum Chordata; class Mammalia; order Rodentia; family Muridae; genus Uromys; species Uromys caudimaculatus. The sequence continues at coordinate 13,030 of JAPYYD010004293.1, read as the reverse complement.
CCTGTGCTGATCTCCACAAAAGATATAAATCAAAAACTACATATAATTATATACTAAACACGTTCTGAGTAGGATAAAAAATTACAGTTCACAAAGCTGCTAATAAACAAAGCCAAGAGAGGCATGGCCTAGCTCTTTCTGCCACTAGTCATGTGCAGCTCTTCAGATAAGTGAGTGGTTTCATAAGTATTGGTTTCACAGTATTTAGCAAGATAAATCTACTTGGTCATCATTTTTCTTAAAAATAGAAAGTTAAGGTATGCTTTCTAAAAAATGATACTATAAATATATCAATAGACAAGTGAATTTCATTGCTAAGTCATACATTAAACTTTCATGTAGTCTATGCCAGAAGATCATGAATAAAGAGTATTGACCATGAATGAACAATGTCCCATTTATATGTGTATGGCATTATGTATTTGTTTAAAGAAAAAGCAGAAAGAGATTAAGCAGTTAGTGAAAAGCCAGGCAGCTAAAAAGTGTGCGACTTTGGATTTGAGAGCAATTCATTGCACGGAGACATGACTTTTACATCTCCCAAGAACATTTTTATAAAAAATGCAATATTTCACTTCCACCTAGAACTTTGAAAGAAATCTAGTGCATGGATAGGGATTGATAATAACTGAACAAGTGAATAATTAAATCAGTAAATAATTTCTGTAGTCTCTTGTTCATGTCGTAGTAGCAGACTATAGTGTGGGCCTATGGTTTCCTCAGAGACTAACAGGCAAAAGTCGGATTCATTGAAACACATGAACCACTTGCAGAAAAGCAGTGCTGATGAGGAATGTTTCTGCCTTACACCCATTTCAGGTGTTTGATGAGAAAATGTCCAGTAACCTCTTATGGGAAAGCAAGGCTGGTATAATAAAATTAAATTGGTCAATATTCTGGGATTAAGTCAGATTTAAAATCTAGTAATCTAATATTTATAGACTTCCATGATCCATTTCATGTTGTATGTACTTCACACATGGTGCCACAGATCATTATATCCAAAATGGTATTCATAGACATGTAGAAATTCTCCAGAACTTTCTTCATCAGCCCATATTGACATTTGTAGGACTGAAACTCAGGAACACTAATGTGAGGCCTCTTCCCAAAATGAATCAGGAGAGCCGCTCCAACTCACAAGTTTACAACACAATAGGAAACGAACAGGGTGCATGACAGACAAGGACAGTACTACGAGGTCAACAAGATGCCTCCAGCACCTTCTGGACTAGAACTCCAGAGCAGTGCTCACAGGCTTTCTTTATAAAGTTCAGTGTCATTTTTTTTCTTAACATCTCCATCACTTTATCAAAAGTAAGAATATAGCCAAACATAGTTGCTGTGAATGCCTTTAATCCCAGCACACAGGAGGCAGAGGTGGTGGATTTCTGTGACCTTGAAGCCAGCTTGGTCTTTGTGGTGAGTTTCTGGCTAGCCAAGGCTACGTAGTGAGAACTTCTATCAGAGAGAGGGGGGGGGAGAGGGTGAGAGAGAATGAATAAAACAGGAGATTTTGTTGGTCAAGATCGTGCATGTACTCATCAAGACAAGCATGACAACTTCAAATGTCGGTATTAGCATGTATCAACTAGGTGTCTTTGAGTAAGAAACTATAGATGTGAAACCATAAGTAAACATTTAAAAAACATGAAATAACATTGGAAAGTTCTCAGCTGTCCAAAGACATGCCCCACAAGGTATTCTGACATCAGAATAGGGAAAAAAACAGTGCTGGTGTCCACTAGCCAGAAGCCGGGTATCACAATAGTTATTCTGCTATGTATAAAACAGTTGCCACAACAATAAATGTTACTTAGCCAAAACCATAATAAACACAACAAATTAAAACAGTATACATTCACAGTATACCTGATGTAATATTAATAATAAGGAAGTAGCAATTTCTTGCTACATCCTCCCTTATGCACAAAATTGTTGAAATAATTAAGGTTTTGAATATGAAAATCAGGAAGTCTACTTCTGTTTCAGTGTTGGAAAAGAAAAAGTTCATCTCAAATTATTTGTTTGACTCTTCTTATAAATTAATTTTTTTCTGAAAATTTCCCATTTGAAACATAATTTAATTTTAAATGACATTTAACACAATAGGCAATTTAATCTATCATTCTGGTTCTGAAGCCTTGGTAGATCACAGCAGATTTATAATACCCATTTTGAGCAGTGGAGAATATTTCAGCAATGAAGGGGTTAACTGTTGTGAAATACTTAAGTTGCAGTCTTGACCTTGGCTAGGAAATACTGTGACATTTCTTTTACAAAACTTGGATCTGATCAGAATGCTTTATTTACTTTTCTTGTTCAGTTACTCTCAGATTCTTAGTTTCTAGGCCAAAGATTTTTTGGTTTTGTATTTTCTAAAAGTATTTGTTTCTAGAAATTGGACTGCTTTCCGGGAATGATTGGAAAGAATGGCAATCAGGGATCAAGGTCGAGAGGACAGAGTGTTCCCATGTCCAACAGAGAAAGCTGTTGCAAAGCAGTACATTCCATACGTGGAGGTCATGAACAAGCCATTCTGCACTTTCCTAGATGTGTGTAAGCACCAGAAAACCTCAGACAGCAGGAGCTTCCACAAGTGGCTTCTTAGTGCCTTCATTTCTGCTCTCACAAGTTAGTATAAGGGCTGGTAAAACAATTCAGTAAAAGAACTCTCCCCCCCCCCACACACACACACAGACAAAAACACATATACACAGACACACACACAGGCACATATACATATGTACAAGAAGCTAGTGTATGCACTTTGTCTAAAACTGTAATTCACAGTTCTTTTTCTGATAAAGTCATGTCTGGGGAAATTAGAAAAAAACTGGTGCAGACAACTGTAGGTGGGTTTTTAAAGTTATTAGTCTTTAAAGAATTTCATACACAGAGTTTTGATCATATTTATCCTTACCTCCTCCATCACTTCCCAGAGACTCATCCTCTCTTTCACTAAACACCCTACTTTATGTCATACCATTTAATTGTTTATTTGTGGGCTTATTTATTAACACTAAAGACCAATTTGTGCTTCCTAAATTGAATTGCTGAAGACAATTTTGTGCTTGAATGTGTGGTCTTGTAGGTGGATTTATAAAACTTAATTTTTAAATATATTTGCTTCTGTTTTATAAAATTCACTCACTTTTACATATTGATCTTACATCCTACAAGTCTGATGAATTAATTAATTATGTGTTCATGCTGGGGAGAAGGCCCCTGGGATTTGCTATATAAATCATCTGGCAACAGATGTGTTTTAGTTTTTTCTTTCCAATTTGGATGTCATTTTCTCCCTTTACCTAAACTCCTCAGTTGGTACCCGAAATAAAAAGTTCACCACAAACAGCCTGATAATTATTATGCTCTTAGTCCCATGATTAAAGGGAAAGTCACTTGCAGCACTCCACTGAGACTCCTCTCAGCTCGCAGGTTTCATCAGTGCTCTTCCATTTCAAAGTTCCCTCTACTCTTAGTCTGCTGCAGTAAAACCATTACATTCTAAATCTTACTCAGTGGTAATGTGATACCAATCTTATAGATTGTTAGATTTTTCAGCAAAAATTTTGTTTAGAATTGCTGCATTTATATATGTAAAAAATAATTCAAGTTCCACCAATTTGTCTGCGAATTTCATGAAGTCATTATTTTCAACAACTGAGTAGTATTCCATTGTGTAAATGTACCACATTTTCTGTATCCATTCCTCTGTTGAGGGACATCTGGGTTGTTTCCAGCTTCTGGCTATTATAAACATGGCTGCTATGAACAAAGTGGAGCATGTGTCTTTATTATATGTTGGAGCGTCTTCTGGGTATATGCCCAGGAGTGGTATAGCGGGGTTCTCAGGTAGTACTATGTCCAATTTTCTGAGGATCTACCAAACTGATTTTCAGAGTGGTTGTACCAGCTTGCAATCCCACCAGCAATGGAGAAGTGTTTCTCTTTCTCCACATCCTCTCCAGCATCTGCTGTCACTGGAGTTTTTGATCTTAGCCATTCTGACTGGTGTGAGATGGAATCTCAGGGTTGTTTTGATTTGCATTTCCCTGATGACTAAGGATGCTGGACATTTCTTTAGGTGCTTCCCAGCCCTTTGAGTTTCCTCAGTTGAGAATTCTCTGTTTAGCTCTGTTCCCCATTTTTTAATAGGGTTTTTTGGTGCTCTAGAGTCTAACTTCTTGAGTACTTTGTATATATTGGATATTAGCCCTCTATCGGACATAGGATTGGTAAAAATCTTTTCCCAATCTGTTGGTTGCCTTTTTGTCCTGTTGACAGTGTCCTTTGCTTTACAGAAGCTTTGCAATTTCATGAGGTTCCATTTGTCAATTCTTGATCTTAGACCATAAGCCATTGTTGTTCTGTTCAGGAACTTTTCCCCTGTGCTCATGTGTTCTAGACTTTTCCCCACTTTCTCTTCTATTAGATTCAGTGTATCTGGTTTTATGTGGCGGTCCTTGATCCACTTGGATGCAACTTGAAAATATCATCCTGAGTAAGGTATCTCAGTCACAAAAGAACAAACATGGTATGCACTCACTTATAACTGGATATTAGCCTAAAAGTTCAGAATACCCAAGATTCAATCCACAGACCATATGAAACCAAAGAAGAAGGAAAACCAAAATGTGGATGCTTCCGTGCTTCTTAGAAGGGTGAACAAAATACTCACAGGAGGAAATATGGAGACAAAGTATGGAGCAGAGACTGAAGGAAGGGCCATCTAGAGACTGCCCCACCTGGGGATCCATCCCATATATAGCCACCAAACCCGGACATTCTTGTGGATGCTGGGAAGTGCTTGCTGATGGAAGCATGATAAGCTGTCTCCAGAGAAGCCCAGGCAGAGCCTGACAAATACAGAGGTAGATGCTTTTAGCCAACCCTTCGATTAATCATAGGGTTTTGGATGGAGGAGTTGGAGAATGGACTGAAGGAGCTGAGGAGGTTTGCAGCCCCATGGAGGGAGCAACAGTGTCAACTGGCCAGACCCCCTGCAGCTCTCTGAGACTGGACCACCAACCAAAGAATACACATAGAGGGAACCATGGTGGTGGTCGCATATGTGGCAGAGGAGGGCGTTGTTGGTCATCAGTGGGAGGAGAGGCCCTTGGGCCTGAGAGTGTTAGATGCCCCAGTTTAGGGGAATTCTAGGGAGGAAAGACGGGAGTGGGTGGGGGGAGCACCCTCATAGAGGCAAGGGGAGGGAAAGGGGATAGGGAGTTTCCAAAGGGGAGATCTGGAAAGGGGAAAACATTTGAAATGTAAATAATATAAATATATTATTATTATTATTATTATTATTATTATTATTATTATTCAAGTAAAACTAACTGCAATATTTTTACAAATATTTTTAAAAACCATTCCTTCCCTAACCTAAATAAAGAAACCCCTATTGTAGGAGAAGGACATCTCCAAAATATTTGGTGTGTTATATATGTATCTGTACCAGAAGGCTGCTACCTGCTTATTGTTCATGATGGTTTTCTAAGAAACTATACTCCAGTGTTCACTGTTAAATAGAGATTCATGGGGCAGAGTGATGTCATAGCAGGCAATGGTACTCACTGCCAAGCATGACAATCCAAATTCAATCTCCTGGTGGCATAAGTGGAAGGGGAAGGAAGTTCTGCAAGTGACTTTGGCACACCACACATATACATTAAAAAGTGTACATTTTTAAAGAGAGATTCACTTATAACTCAGGTTCATCTCTTACACCAGGTGATTACAAACTCAGTGCTGAAGTTCATTTTTATTTGGAACTAACAGATGACTTTTAGAAGACTGTGTTTGAGGGGTTCCATTTAACTAGCCTTAGAAATAAAACTATTCTGATTCCACTATTATCATTATCATTAGAATAAATGTGGCACTGAATTTCTTCTTTGAAAATTCTGAAATATGCACACCAGGAATCGAAAAGTCTGATTTAATGTGATGTACACTGGCTTGTTCTGAAAAGAAGCAGACCTAAAATGAGATGATTTGCAAATGGGCACACCCCATTAGTAGCAAAAATGAACACTTAACATTGACCATAAGGCTGTATGGTTTGGAAAACATGGACCACGTGATTGGTTAATCACAATTTTTTAAAAATATAGAAACATAATCTTCTGTTGATCATATAATCAAACTGCAACTTAAATCTCCATTCATGCCATTGAAAGAAGGTTTTTCCTTCTCAGGTCTCTGATGGGGTTGAAGACTAGATAGTTACAGTCTCACAATTAAATTTAAATTGTTCAGCATTTAGGAAGATGTTTTAGGTCTAAGGAGATATTTTTAAGTTAATATTGCAAATTAGGATAAAAATTAGAATAGAAATTTATTTAAATGCAGAACTTTAAACTCACCAAGATAGGATAATTAAATACTTTCTCCTACATTTCCAAATACAAACAGACTGGACTTTTAAAATGTAGCTCATACCTAATAATTTTCATAATTATTTCATAATTGTTCCTACTGTATGATGTTTATTATTATATAGAAAAAGAGCCTTTGTATTTAGACAAAAAAGGGGGAAATGTTGAGGTTTGGTCTGTTGCTCTGTACTGTACTGCTAAATATTGCCCCTGGTTGTACCCAGGGAAGAGGAGATTCTCACACGACCCAAGTGATACTATGCGACATTGTTCCCCAAGTTGTCTCTGATTGTTGAATAAAGATGCCTACAGCCTAGAGCTGGGCAGAAGCGAGATAGGCAGAGTGTTGGTTCCTGGCCTTGGGGTAAGAGGAGGACCACAGAAGGAGAAAGAAGGTGGAGAGAAGAGAAGGTGCCATGGGGTAAGTGAGCTGTTAAAAACATGGTTTTGAATTCTGGTCAATTGGAGTTAAGAACTCCAGATGGAATATCGCAAGTTATAACTTGTGGTTGTTGCTAGGGAAATGAGTACCAGTAGCATAGAGGGTAGATATCTGCTTAGCTCTACGACATTAAAAGCTTATTATAAAAATAAAATATAAACTGAAATAAATAATAAATCATGAAGTCATTTTTAAGTATTATAACTATAACCATTATGACTTAACAGAAATCCCTGCAACAGCTCATACTTGTCACAAGGGAAGATTTCTCTCTGATTGCTTCCTGTGTAATCTGATCAATTTATGACCTAATGAGTTTTTACATCCTTAATGTGGCCAACTCCTGAATTTTAGACCCTGTTATACATTAAGATAGATACACAAACACTTTCAGGCACAATCAAAATCAGTGGAGCTAACTTTGCAGCAAATTTCTAAAGGTGTCTCGTTTATCTGTAGTGATATTAAAGAATAAAAAAATCAGATTACATATTTCTTCTAAACGTAATTTTTAGTACGTTAACAGCTGTGTCTAAATGTTTAACCAATAAAAACAAAACAAAACAACAACAATAAAACCTGTTATCTCCTATAACCAGGCAAGAATCCCAGTGCAGGATTTGGGACACCAACCCAGCCACATAATCTTTTACCTACAATTCACTCTGCTAGCAATCAGAGATAAAGGTGACATGTATGCTGTGGGAGTGACTAACCAATGACTGGTCCATTTTGAGACCTATACCACCAGAAGCACCTCACCTGTACACTAAATTCTGCTGTAGTCATAGCTTGGCACATAGTCTAATTGTCATCAGAGAGGCGTCATTCAGCAGCTGATGGAAACAGATGCAGGGAACCAGAGCCAAACATTAGGTGGAGTTCAAGGAATCCTGAAACTTTTGCTTGCTTTTGGGATCTTTGTCCTTCTAGTGCCAGCCTTACTGTGGGGGAGATGCCTAATGTAATCACAAGTTGATATGCCACGTTTGCTGATATCCCTAGGAGTCTTGCCCTTTTCTGAAGGAAAAGAGAGTTGATGAGGACAGAGTAGGGAGGAGCAGGTGGGCAATTATAGGGGGAAAGGAAGAAGGGAGGAAATCATGGTTAGGATGTGATATATGAGAGAATAAATTAATAAAAAGATAACTTACATCACCCTAACTATGATAATGTCTGAAAAAAATCTAGGACAAGTACAAAACTTAAATTATAACTCAGAAGTCAAACTCATATAAAAATAGTACAAACAATGCCCCTTTTAATAATTACATAGGTGAAGGAGAGAAAGAACCTGTAGAGACCATATCCAGAGGCTAGGCATGACCCTCAGTTGAGGGACGGCACCACCCACTCTTCTCAAAATTGTAACCCATAATTGTTCCTGTCTAAAGGAAATATAGGGAAAAAGAGTGTAGCAGAGACAAAAGGAAAGGCCCCCCAGAAACTGCCCCACCTAGGGATCTATCCCATACACAGCCACCAAACCCAGTAACTATTGCTGATGCCAAGAAGTGCATGCTGACAGGAGTCCGATATGGATGTCTCCTGAGATGCTCTGCCGGAGCCTTACCTATATAGATGTCGATGCTTGCAACCAACCATCAGACTGAGCATGGCATCCCAATGGAGGAGTTAGGGGAAGGACTGAAGAGATGAAGGGGTTTACAGCCCCATAGGAAGAACAACAATATTAATCAACGAGACCCCTCAGAGCTCCCAGGGACTAAACCAACAACCAAACAATACACACGGAGGGACTCATCACTCCAGTTGCATACGTAGCAGAGGATGGCCTTATCTGGCATCAATGGAATGGGAGAGGCCCTTGGTCCTGTGAAGGCTGGATTCTCCAGTGTAGGGAAATGCTAGGGCGGTGAGGCAGGAGTGGATGGGCAGGTGGGGGAGCACCCTCATAGAAGCAAGGGGGAGGGAGGGTGGGAGAGGGGTTTTGAGGAGGGAAAACCAGGAAGGGGATAACATTTGAAATGTAAATAAATAAAATAGCCACTAAAAAAAAATCACATCAGTGGCAACATTATAATTTCTAGAGGGTACTATATGATTCTATTTAAGCTCTGTAAGTATTAAATGGTATGTTTCGGCAAACAAAAAAAGCACCTAATAGTACCTGACATGCACAGATTCTGACATGGAGACAATTTCCTTTTTCAGTGGTTACTGGCTAAAAGGTATTGTTCATATTCATTGTGATTTATCTTTGTTACTTTTCATTGAAACAGTTCAGGCATATATGATACACCCCAATTCACAATAAGCATGTTACCATGAATACAGATTATATTTACAGAGGTATCTTGATAAATGTAGGCATTTTCAGTTCTTATGGTCTTCTCTAAGCATTCTCTTTCCAACAAGCTCTCAGATGATGCTAATACTTCTGGACTCTTCCTTAAGAAAAAAATCATAGATAGATAGATAGATAGATAGATAGATAGATAGATAGATAGATAGATAGATAGATGGATGGATGGATGGGTGAGATAGATAGATAGGTGACAGATGGTAGATAGATAGGAACCACAATATACTTAAATTAACAGTCCTACACTTTGCACACAAAGAACTACAAAGAAACTTTAATTCTAAAAGAGTGAATGGGGAAAGAAATGATAGAATACATAGATCCAGTTATTTATTTGAAGAAAAATCTATGTTAATGTAGTCAGTCACACCACACACTGTCACCAGTGACTTCCTCACATGCTACTTTCAGCTGAAGAGTAAATAGTTCGAATGACATCAGCTTCAGGGCATCTGTGGTGTTGAGGCAGGATCAACAAAATGGGCTTTTGTTGGATCTCTTATCCTCACAAGAACATATCATTTTATAATAAATAAAACCCAGCATATACTCGAGGGAACGCAGTGAGAAACTCATCATGTAAGTCAGGCTTGCCTTGAACAAGTGTTGGGATTAAAGGAATGTACCTCCACAACCAGCTTAGCACAGTTTATTCTCACACATACCATCTGTTACATCAGGGAAGGTACAAGGCTTCCTGTTGGCATTGTGTTAAAGATAATTTAGAGAGTGGGCTTGATGGAGGAGGAAGAGGAGGAAGAGGGAAGGGGAAAAGAAAGAGGAAGAAGGGAAAGAGGAGGAAGTTAATATTTTATAAAAGGCACAGTAAAATTTCTGTATTTGCAGAACTAGTTAGCATTTGTTCTTAAAATATCTTTTCAGAAATAAGTGATTTTGAGACTACCACTGACTATGTCAAGTAGCTACTGACTTCCTAGTGTTGATAGTTTCTTGTACTTGTGTATGATCAAACAATGGATAGTAGATGTACTCTGCACCTCTGTTCTGTTCAGAACTGAGATATATCTGTAGTTAATGCTAACAAAAGTTTCATTTCCCTTCAGTTTATAATTCCCTCTATCACCATTTTTCATATCTACTTTTAATTAAATTATGATTATCTTTTAGAGTCTCCTGAGGCACCTGTTTCCTTTTACAGAATTGCTAGGTGAGCCCTGTGCTTTAAGTTACCTGCACAATCCCCACATGGATTCTTGTATGTACTATGAGGAGTTATACCAGTAATTCACAGCATAGTCTTTACTCTATGTCCATTAAGCCAAAAAGTTAAGCACTGACTTCCTTTACTACAAAATATAACCATGGTCAAGTCACGAGACCTTCTCTCCAGAGTCCTCGTCAGCTCTCTCTGCCTTGCATCTGCTTTCTGTGTTCAGCTTGACTTCAACTTTAGTTTTCTCTCACAAAGTATCTCTGTTCTATAAACACAGTGTTCTCATAAAAAGTTCTCATAAAAAGTAATTTTGCAAACAAATTATGAAAATTATGACAAAAAGAAAAAACTCAATTTCCTAAGTTAACTCAATAGGTTTTTGTCTTCAAATAATCTTAATTTTCCAAACCACAAGTTAAAGATTCCTAGAATTCCATCCAGTGTGAGTTTGTCAGAAATCACTGTTTTTTTCTCTCATTTCTTCCTGGATTCTCCTACCCCATCCAAGTCCACATTCTTTCTCTCTTTAGAAAACAAACATGTATATTAAAAAGAAAAGAAGTAAAGAAAGAAAAACTACCAGAACCACATACATACACATCATAAAAACACAAATCAGAAATAACATTATACAAACAAAAGACCAATAATGTAAAAACTGCCCCTACAAAGCAATATTTTGAGAATACTTTGTATGAAAAAAATATTTTCAATAATAATAAAAGCAAACAAACAATAACAACCACAAGAATAGAAATCATTGAGTGTGTTCCATATACTTAGCCCCCCAAATCCTGAGAGGGACAGAAAGCACCGCCTCTGGGCCAGACCTGAGCAAAGATAAGGTGGTTTAGGCTTGTTACCAGGCAATTGTAGCAGGACTCTCTAAAGAGAGTTATACAAATAATCATTTTTTTCCAAAAAGAAGCATATCTATTATCTTCATACTAATGGCATTTGAAGGTTAGCTATGGAACTGCTAAAAATAATGTTTTGCAAATACAGAATTTCTTTTCTTGTTTCATTTGAATAGGAATTATTCCTTAAGCTCTCAACTTTTGTTTTCCCACACCTACTAGAATGCTGCTGCCTGTGATGCCTGTGCTAGAGTCACTCTTCTCTCTTCCTCCTCTCCTTTTGTTCCCTCTTATCTTCCTCTCTCTGTACCTGAAAAAATTCAATAGTGATCATACAGAAAAACGTATACTAAAAAGAGATACTCCATCTATCTTCCCTTATGGCAAAGTAACCCTCACTCACAGACTGTCCCCCAGTAGTTGCAGGCATTGTTTTCCTACTTGAATTCATCAAACAGATGTGGAATGTACTGTGGTCACATACACCAGGTGCTAGAAATCCTTCAGCTGCCATTAGTAACAGAGATGCTGCAGACTGTTTGACTGAGGACAACACAGCACAGGCTGGTGTATCCTCACTGAAGAGAGTGAATTATGATATTTCCCCTAGGATGCAAAATATAAGAGTGGCTCATTGACAGGGTTCTTAATGTTAAACACAGCCTCTACAAGACTAATATAGAGTTTTTATCTTTCCAAGATGGTTGTGTCTGAATAGAGGTTTTCTTTATTTACAGAATAGTTCACAAAGCAAAGGTGTCCTTTTCTTAGCCATATATAATTCCTTTAAAACTGCTAAAAAATATTTGTTTAATGAATTATGACATCCATGCATCACATACCAGTGCAGTTTAATTTTAGCTCAAATAATACTAGACAAAATATATGTTAATTCCCTTGCTCTGATGAGTAATACAGCAATATGGTGATCAGCATTATATTTGCCAGCTCTGCAGAAGAGTAGGAAGTGGAAAAATTTAAGTCTGGTTATGGTATTTAGTCAGGAATCATTAGAAAACCCCTGTCTTCTGAGCTTCTGATACATATAAAGTATTCTTGTCAGTAGAACAATCAGACCATGAAACGGAAAAAGGCTTCAAGCTGTTAATCATTTCAAATGTTATGACATTACAAGACTCCCGATGATGGTAAGAGTCCCTCTGGACTAATTCTTAGAAACAATCTTTAAAATGAACCCATGGTCATTATATCAGTCATGTGATTCCCCAGCTTTCTCCTGTTAGTTGCTCACAGCAAAGCAAATGATATTCTGTTGCTCCTCTCCTCGAAGATGGACAACACAAAAGGCAAACTGCACTTTCAGCTAAAAGATACAACTTTTACTCCTTTCTCTCCAATGTGTTGCGTATTGCAATAATCCAATTTACAAATATCTAAATATATAATTAGCTACCGTGTCTCAAAAAAATTGCATTTTGATAAAACTGATGTCATAACTTCCCTTTGGAAAATACAAATCAGGATCATTAATTTTATAAGAATTTGACAACATTTCATTTAATCTAATTTTTTAGAGATTATCATGCAGAAGATATTTATAAGTGCTTAAATTCAGGTCTTTTTTTACCATGAGGTAAATCCCCACCTAACACTTAATTATATAATCAGTTATTAAATATGGTTTTATTCCAATTTCCATTATGTTCACTTTGGAGAACAGTTCCCATTGAGGTTTGTATGAGTATTTAATATTCCTTCTATTCCACAGAAATGAACTATAAAAAGTTTGTGACCAAAGGAGTTTTTTTTTTTTTTTTTTTTGATATTTTATTTACATTTCCGATGATTCCCCTTTTCTTTAGAAACCCCGTGTCCCCTCCCCCA
>JAPYYD010004292.1:0-13245 GCA_028551405.1 Uromys caudimaculatus | reverse complement strand
GCTTTATGGTTTCTCCTTGCTTTATGGTCTTTCTCCTGCTTTGTGGTTCTTTCCTTGCTTTGGGGTTTTTTCTTCCTTTAAATACCCCTGACTTCAGCTACTTGGGGCCGAACCCCTCTGCCTCTGCGTAGGTTACGGGTTCGACCCCAGTGCACTGGTCCTCCCACAGCCCCCGAATAAACCTCGTGTGATTGCAGAAAAAAAAAATGGTGTGATATATAATATATATTCTATAATACAAAATATATAACATATTATATAAACAGAATAAGGGATAAACTGACCAAATTAAATATAGACAAAAATTTAAGAACAATATTGACTGTATATTAAAAACTCATTGCTAATATCCTAATAAAAAAATAAAAATCTTAAAGTATTTTATCTATATTCTGGAACAAGGAAACTGTGTCCATTCACACTGTTATAGCTCATCATAGTAGTAACAGCCTTAGTCAGTGCAACTGAGAAAGAGAAAGATGAAAGGAATAAAAATATGAAGAAAGGACAAAGTATTCTGGTTTATTGATAAAATAATTCTATATAAAAATAAAACAGCTAGAAGGGGGACTAATAAAACTAGATAAAACCATGGGATTAACAAGTGAACATACAATACACTGTTAAAACAGGATAGTGATTGCTAGAACCACTAAGACTTGAAGAGGTATAGATCGATAAAGGTACTAGATGTTGTCAGATGGGAGAAATATTTGTTATGTCCTATAACACAGTGGAACAGCAATGATTCACAAAACCCATCATATATTTTATGACAAACTAAAAGGGTTTCAAGGCTCCAAAGGAAAAGAACTGAAAAAGTGACAATCTTTTTCAAAAAAGAGGCATACTTTTCCAAAGAAGAAAAGTAGACACATGCAATTATTTTGATTTGGTCAGTATATGTTTAATATATTTATTAATATATCACAATCTACACAAAGCATGCATGATTACTACATGGCATTTTTAAATGGTTAAATTAAATATTAAACTGTAAATTTACAAATATCTCTAGGGCAGAAAATGTGGCTCAACAGGTGAGGGTATTTGGTACAAATCTCAAGCAACCACATGGTAGAAGGAGAGCGATAACTCCACCAAGTTATCTTTTGAAGTCCACATGATTGCTGCATCCCTCCACACACACACACAACACACAGTAAACAAACAAATGTAAAAACAAACAAAATCTATTAGCCAGAATTGAATGATGCTCACTAGCCCACACCTTACTTCAAAGGAAACTTGAAAGACACAGTAACTGATGGATGGGTAATGATAATGTGGTATATATACATAAGGGAATTTTATGCAGAGCTAAGAAAAATTGAAATCCTTAAATTTGCACTAAGTGGGTGGGACTGGAAAAATATACTGAGTGCGACAACTTAAACAGATAGACAAACACTACATATTCTCTCATATGTGGATTTACGTGTTTAACTTAGAGTATGTGCACTAGTAAAAATACTAGAAAGAAGCCATTGGAGGAGATGGTATACAGGCAAAGGGGGAATGAGAAGGGATGTTTAAGTGGGGAAGTGATGGTAGGGCACAGTGGAAAGGTAGAGGAGTAGGAGGAGATGACACTAAAGGTGCTTGAAAAATTCATAAAAGCTATGTGAAAAGACATTGTTTTATAAACTTCCTAAAAAGTGTGTATTCGATGCAAAGAGAGATGCCTCTGATGAGGTTGAGAGCTCTACTCATCTATAGTTACAATGATATCTTTAGGGGCTGTTTAATATATGTCTAGTTTGCAGAATAATATTATGTTATCCTTTAAGGTCAATGACCTATCTCATCATAGGTTCTTGATCCAGTTAGCAGTAGCAAAGAGGAATTCCCTCTTGAGAAGCAGGCCTTAAATTCAGTCAAAAAGTGTATGGTAAATCCCATTAACACTTGGGTTATTGAACCAATGGTCATAAATCAATAGGTTGGTGGTCATTGAAGATGGAGAGGCACTATTATTCTCGATTAAACTTCATATATATATATATGAAAGATTCTAAAATAGTTGGTTTTCATATAGCTTTTTCAAAGGTTGTGGAAGAGGGTTGGAAAGATTGTAAGCTCCAGAGGCAGTAGAGGGCTGCATGTTTCCAGTCATGTAAAAGAAAAATGAAATGCTTTTTGACAGCATAGTGCTGTTGAGCACATGGACTCACCAAGGCTATGATTTCATGCATCAGATCTTCAGTAGACTAAGCCAGCCAAATTTCATCATAGATGGGAGAGGGGCTTAGGATATCCCACCTCTAACTGAATGGTTATTGGCAAGCAGTAGCTGCCAGAAGTGGAAAGAGTATCATTTTGCTTCAGGAATGAGACTTGAAATAGATTTTCATGATCTAATGGATGGCCCTATGTACATACTATCATCACTAAGTAGACTCAGTAGCTTTTAATTTTGTATGATGTTGAGAGGGAAAAATAATAGTAGTGATATAGAAGAAGTTTGAGAAGAGAGTGTGAAAGATTTAATCAAAACACATTATATACATGTATAAAAATTAATTTAATAGGAATTACCCTGCACAGGGGGCAAATGTTCTTTCTCGAAAATAGGTTATCAAACCAAAGGCCCACAAGTATAAAATACCTCCCTTCAAGTTGTTGGTCAAGGGACTCTGAAAAGGCCTACAGACAATACAGGTTATCGCTATTCTTATTGCATGCCCACAAGAACATGACAGTGACATTATTGCTGAAGACGCACCACACGTGGGTCAAAAGACATGGACAAATAAGCTGGTACTGACTTAGAATTGTCTCCTATTCTAGCTATCTCCAGAAGTTACTATGCAGGTAATTATGGGAGAAAAGTCATTAAATTTCTTTTATTTTCTCTTTTAGAAAATACTTTTATTTAGTCTTTGAAACTTTCATACATTGTATTTTGATGATATCCATCTCAGTCTTCCACTCTTTATGTGTTTTAGGGTTTTTTTACCTCATGCTCTATGCTCACCACAGTCTATTCCCACATTTATGTCATGTCATATGTATTCTGTTATTCTCTCTTTCATCTGAAAATTGTATGGATTGCTCATGGTCCATTTTCTATTTTCACAAACTGTTTACCTTTCTTTGTGAAGAAAAAAAATGGAAATCTGGAATCTGCATATGAGAGAAAACAGACTGCATTTGCCTTCTTTAGATTAGGGTGCATCATTTATATCAGCTGCACAGATTCTCATTGGAGAAGCATTAGAGTTTGAGTCAATCTTCCTATGAGTATTTGCATTCCCTGTATGTGTAGTTTTCTCTGCCTTAGCCACTTCTATAAATATAGTGGGATTTATCACTGTGGTTTAATTGCACATTTCTCTAATGACTATTTATAGTGAACATTTTTTCAACTGCTATTTTAAATATACCTCTTATAGTAAATTATTATTTTAGGTACATAAATGTTTTATTTTTTCCATGTTAGTAAATTTTTAGAATTTTTAAAATTATTTTTTAAAGAGCAGAAGCTGTTTTTGTTCTAGCTAGAGTCATCTTATCTCAGATTAGATATATTTAGTATGAACAGAGGTTTATAATTTAAGATTTTTCATTGATGCTATTATTTATCTTGCTCATGAATTCATGACTGTTTCAACAATATACTTTGTCAATTGAATTCACTGTCATTTTTACTAAATCCATTTTTTATATACCTGTGCTATTACTGCCATATCACTAATACATCATTGTTTTACTATGGCTTGATAGAAAAATTTAAATTCAAGTATATCTTTAGTTTTTCATTTTTAATTTTTCTTGGCAAATTGTGTATCTTTTGTTTTTTCATAAAACATTGAGTTGATTTATAGATTACTTCAAAGCAGTCTTTTAAAACTTTGTCTTAAATTGTACACAATATATAAATGAATTTGAGAATTTCTATCTTTTCACACAGGTTAAATTTTTTAGACATCCCATGTGTATTTTCCTGTATTTGTTGAACACTGGCCTCATTAACCAAACACTTTCCACATATTACCCTTGGGTTCTTCCTTCTAGATCTCTACAGTTCTGCTGGCACAATACCTGCCTGTATGTTGCCATCTTCCTGCCTGGACTGAACCTCTGAACCTGTATGCCAGTCCCAATTAATGTTGTTCCTATAAGAGTTGCCTTGGTCATGGTATCTGTTCACAGCAGTAAAACCCTAACTAAGATAAAGGAGTTTTCCCTTCCATTTCCCTATGTGCCATGTCTATCTCTCTCTTTATCCACAGGCAGTCTTTTGTCCTCTCTAGGCCAATTCCTTGACTCCCTTTCATTTGTCTCCTTCCATTCTTCCTAGTCCTCTATTGCTTGTAGTTGTCTCTTATTCCCTGCCCTTTGTCCCTCTGGGAAAGATAAATCTCCTTTGTGCTAAGAACTTGGTCACCAGGGTCCAAAGCCAGTAGTTTTTCTTTTAGTTTGCATATATGGAACTTATTAGTGTGGATTTCTGGTTGTTCTGTATGTTCCAACAGTGGCAGTCTTTCTACAGAAAGTCAACCAGGAAGACTGTATAATCAAAATCTGATATGAAAGTCATTTAAATATCTAGAAATGGCAAAACAAGTCCATGGTTGCTAATAAATCACTTTTTCCCCTAGCCACGGACTGGATATATATGGTCCCAAGCTGAAGCCAGAGTTTCCGTGTTTGTTGTAGTCCACACATTGACTTTGGCGATGGGTAAGTGCCTGCTTCTTCCACTCCACTGGGCTGAATATCTAAAACAAATGAAAGTCTTGGGCTATTTACTACACCTCAATGGAGATGAAAAAATAAGTGTTTGGAAGTCTGTTACATCTGTATTGTTAATAGAAATATACTGTTTTGTTTAATTTTCTAAAGCATGTCACCTACTGTGCTTAATCAATCATTGTTTTCCCTGCTTTGTCTTTAGGTTTCTTGGCAACTATTTAAAGCTGAATGTGTTGTTACAAACACAAAGCCAGGTAGTGTTATCCCACCAGATCTGATGCACTAGTAGGGTATGATATTGATGTGCCTGGCAAGGTAAGTCCAATGAGGTAAGTAGCAATTGTCTGATTGGTTTTAAGGCCTGTTTCACAAGAAGGAATCCATAGCTGGTTCTATAATCTCTGTGGATAAACAAAGGCTGAGGTAATTGGGGAGGCCAGTTGTTCCAGGGATGAGGCTACTACTATTATTTTGTAAAATATCTGTAGTCAAATGACCTCTAAATTAATACTTCTATACCCATATATTAGAGTAGCTCCAAAATAAGAATGTGTTTTGGTCACAAGTCAGACACTTAGATTTTAGAACAACCAAAACAATAAATATATATGTAGACCAGACACACTAGAAATATACAGGAGCTTAACTGAACTAGGGTTTCAGCTTATAGATACTGTCTTAATACAGGCCTCTAATTTTGAGGAAAAAGTAGTAAACAGAATTTACCAATAATTCATTGCTAGTCCAGAATATACATAGTATTCACTTTTATTATTATTTGTAGTAGCCCGAAACTGGAAACTAGAAACAATCTTAACTGAAGACTAGATAAAGAAAATCTGATATATTTGCATAATGTAACACTACTAAAAACAAAGCTATTAAAAACAAAGATGAATTTTGCAGGCAAATGGATGGAACTTGAGAATATATTTCTGAGTAAGGTAACCCAGACCCAAAAGAACAGGTATGGTATGTACTCACTTATAAGTGGCTATTAGGCATAAAGTACAGAATAACCATGCTATAATCTACAAGCTCAAAACAGCCAAGTAACTGGGAGGGCCCAAAGGAGGATGCTTGAATATCACTCAGTAAGCCATATAAAATAGACATCAGAGATGGATAGAGGAAGGGAACTAGGTGGGAGAGGGTTTGGGAATGGGGAGGGGACAGTAGTAGGGATAAGTTGTGGGGAGGGGAAGTAGGAGACAGATGGAAGAAAGAACAGAAATCATTGAGGTTTCATCTCTGGGATGGGCTATAGAACAGGGGAGGCTCCTGGAAGTCTATGGTTGTAACCCTAGCTGAGTCTCCTAGCAGCTGGGGACATAGAGACTGCAGTGGCCACCTTCTGTATCCAGGAGGGAGAGTGATTTCCAGTGGAGGGAGGGTAATACCAACCCACCTACAAAACCTTCAACACCAAATTTGTCCTGCCTATAAGATGTACAGGGATAAAAATGGAACAGAGATTGAAAGAATGCCTAACCAATGACTGGCCCAACTTGAGACACACCCCATGGGAAAAGAACCAACCCCTGACACTATTAATGATATTTTACCATGCTTGCAGACAGAAACCTAACATAATTGTTTTCTGAGAGCGTCCAGAAGCTGATAGAAAGAGATGTAGAGACCCACAGCCAAACATTAAGCAGAGCTTGGGGAGATTTGTGAAAAAGTTGGGGGAAAGATTAAAAAAGCTGGAGTGGCAAAGGATACCTCTAGAAGACCTACAGAGTCAACTAAACCTGGGTTCTTGGACCCTCATAGAGACTAAACCACCAACCAAAGAGCATGCATAGTCTGGACAGCAGCCCCTTATACATTTGTTGTAGATGTGCAGCTTGGTCTTCTTGTGGGTTCCCTAACAATTACAACAGGGCTGTCTCTGACTCTGTTGCCTGCCTGTATGTGTATCCTCTTTCCCTAGCTGGGCTGCCTGGTTGGGCTTAAATTGGAGAGAATGCACTTAGTCCTGCTATGACTTGATGTTCCAAGGCCAGTTGGTACCCATGGTGGTGGTGAGGGGTTTCCCCTTCTCAGAATGGAAGTAGAGGGGGTAATAGGGAAGGATTATATGAGGGTGGGAATGGAAGGAGAGGAAGGGGGTGAGCTGAGATTTGAATGTCAATTTAATAAATAAAAATAAATTATTATATTTTAATTCACCCAGTTAATAATTAATTTACTCTTTAATATCAATCACAAAAAGGAAAAATTTGTAAATATCACTGTGTAAAAAGTGTGGCAATGTGCTCAGAATAAAGTATATTGACTCTTTAGGCATCACATATTAGTTGGCAAGATGATATAAGTGGTAACAAATTTAGTTATTAAGTTTATAATTTTTATAAGGAATATAGAAATATTCCTCTTTTAACTGTCATATTTGTGATTAATATTGTTCTGTCTAAAGTTCTGGTTTTGTCTAAAACACTTTCATGCTAATGAGCAAAATGAAAGCAATTTAAAATGTTCTGCTATGATTGAACAGGTGAGGTGAGGCTTTTTTACAGTGATGATACCGTGGCAGATGAGAGGGACAAACATATTCTTGGAAGAAGGCCAGGTTGTTAATGGAATTTGACCATGCAAAACTTGTTAAAATCCCAACAGAACATCAAATGCCACATTATAATATCCTTGAAGAAATGGCTAGCATCGTACTTTCAGAACAGTATTTTCTTCTAATCTTCCTTATCTGATTCACAGTGGGGGAAAAAAAAGATGTTTGTGTTGAACCACTCCACACAGCATTCTAATGTGGGTGAAACATGCATAACTCTAAGAACGAATGCCTTTTTTGTCACTGAAGCAACCATTCAATTTGTGCATGAAAAACAAGAGCCATTTTTCAAAGAATTGATAAAAACATAATTTCATTATGAGTTGATAAATATCAAAATTGAAAGCAACAAGTAAATAGTATAAATAAGTTCTGAGAGCATCAAAAGAAGAAGAAAACCAATCAATGGGAAATGTGACTTAATGCACATGGAAAGGGCAAGGATGTAGAGTGTGTGCTAAAGGTATTACTGGAGAAGCTCTAGATAAATAATGGGCTAGGGTTTCTATAATACTTTATATTTTGAAGTCATATCTTCTCTGAGGCTGTTTTGGTCATCTATGCTCAGCTTCCACTGGCCATCGTCCCATATTCATTTTTATCTTTACCAAATATGTTTCCATTTCTTAATAATGTTCTGCAGAGTTCAGACTCCATCTATACATGAATCTTGTGTTTATTCAGGAGCCTAACGTTTGCTTACTTTTAACTTACTCATTTCTGTTTGCTTGTTTCAAGAGACAATAGGCTTTTGGAAGGTCATTACTAACTTTATAGTCTGAGTGTTATCTCCCTTTAACTTTCCAAACATGGAAAATTTTTCCATAATTCTTTCCTAAAATTGAAACTGTTTCTGCTACCTTCTGAGAATTTCCTTATATACATTGGCTTAAGGATGTGACATCTTGAGCAGGAAGAGGAATATGTACTAGGTAAAAGTTCAACCAGTCATAATTGCTTTGAAAAGTATAGTCAAAGTTAAATGAGAGGCATTATTCTCTCCTAAAGATTGTTTTACACTGCTTTTCTCCTCAGTCTATGTTAGTTTCTCTTCCAGACAAGTATCTAAAACCTGGCTAGCAAATACTCTGGCAAGCTCTTTTTCTATAGTAGCCTGTGTATTTCTCTCAACAGAGCAAGATGAACTTACATCCCTTAGATGTCAAGAATTTTTTTTGTCATAATTCTAGCATATTACTTTCACACAATACTTCTTTAAAAGAGTGTTGAGATTCACAATACCAAACTACAAAAGTTTAATGAGAATATGTTATTTTCTAATAGTTCAAGTCAATTTGTTATATTGATAAAATTCCTCACAAAGGCATACCATGTAGTATATGATCTAAAATATCTCAGAGCCTTTGAATTTAAACTTATGGCCGTAAAATGTCCACAAGTTTGAGGCCAGTCTGGGATCATAGTAAGGTAAGTTATAGGCATCTTAGAGTACAAAATGAGGTCTTGTCTCAAAAGAAAAATGAATAAAAATATATCTCAGAGGGAAGGATAAGGAAGTTGATTCTGTATCTTCTATACATGTGCTCAGAGCAAGGAGGAAACCAGCCCTACTCTGTCCAGTCTCAAGACAAGATTTTGGGGTTCTGACACCTCTTGATCTTACTCTTGCTCTGGACTGGCTCCATGAGTCACAAGCCTTTCTAGCCCCATACAACATACATTGAGAGTCGCTGGGATAGGAACTGGACATTGAATATACAGCTTTAGCTTACCCAGGTTATATTAGAAATGCACATTTTAATCTAAAATTTTATATGATTTAATGATTACAAATGAATTCTGCTTGCTAGAATGAATTAAGTAGAGCTTACAAGGCTCTAGTCTGTAGCAAGAGTCACATTTTTCTTTACATGTGGTTTACCATGGGAAACTGATACATTGCCATTAAAGCTAAGGTTTCGTCCTCTCTGAATGCTCCTCTTCTCAGAATTCTAACAATATCTTCATTTTTCATTCTTTCATATAAGAATTATTGTCTAAGTATCTAGTTGAGCTATTCTGAGACTCTTTGTTGACTTTGAAACTTCAGAATCATTGTAGTTTACTTTCTTCATGTTATAAATAAGGAAAATGACAAATAGAATACCACGTGCCCATTTGTATTCCTTTATTTTATGAAATGATCAGCTTTAAAATAAATTTGTTCCAGAAAACTTCATTTAACTAAGTGTATTCCACTTTTGTTCACTAGACTTGCTCTGCAATATTCTCAGAACATGGTCTCTTAATAATTTGTCTCCTTTATTTAATGAAGGCTATTGGTAATGACTCAGGAATCATTGCAAAGAATGTAAGACCTAGAGATAGTAGAAGACTACAAAGAAACTGATTTTTTGGATATAGCAGGACAACTGCATATATTTATTCACAGTGGTTGTCTTAGTCAGGGTTTCTATTCCTGCATAAACATCATGACCAAGAAGCAAGTTGGGGAGGAAAGGATTTATTCAGCTTATACTTCCACATTGCTGTTCATCACCAAATGAAGTCAGGACTGGAACTCAAGCAGGTCAGGAAGCAGGAGCTGATGCAGAGGCCATGGAGAGATGTTACTTACTGGCTTGCTTTCCCTGGCTTACTCAGCTTGCTTTCTTATAGAATCCAGAACTGCCAGCGATGCGATGGCACCACCCACAATGGGCCATTCTACCTTGATCACTAATTGAGAAAATGCCCTACAGCTAGATCTCATAGAGACATTTCCTTAATGGAGGCTCCTTTCTCTGTGATAACTCCAGCTTGTGTCAAGTTGACACACAAAACCAGCTAGCACTGTGGTTGAGACAACATGCATGAAATATATGCAAAATGAAGCCAGACTGAATTGTAGCATGGAGAGGGATGCTGAGTACACAACTCTAACCCTAGCAATGGGGATTGAAAATTGCTAGGTGCTAGGAGAGCCCCTATGAATTTTTCCATGTCCAAGTGGAAGATCATTCATCCAACAATATCTGGGGACACAAAATTGGTCTTAAATGTTGTTAAAAAGAAAAAGTAAAACATTAGGTATAGAAGAAAGAGAGTTAGATATGGGAGGAGTTGGGAGCATTTATTTGGTTAAAATACGTTATGCAAAACTCTCAAAACTAAAAGAAGAAAACAAAAAGGATATCAATTTCTTCTTTGACAAGATACAATAAAGTAAGGCAAAAGCTCTCATATTGAGGCTGGCCAAGGCAACCCAATAGGAATAAGAGTCCCAAGAGCATGCAAGAGTCAAAGACATACCTTCTCCCATTGGTAGGAGTCTTACAAAAACACCAAGCTAACAGCCATAACAACTATGCAGAAAACATGGTGCAGACCCAAGTAGGTCTCTTGTTTGATTCTTCAGGGTCTCTGTGAGTCCCTGTGAGTCCTACTTAGTTTATTCAGAGGCTCATGCTCTCTTATTGTCTTCCATCCCCTTTGACTTCTACAATCTCTCCTCTCCCTCACCTCTTTCACGGTGCTCCCTGAACTCCAAAAAGAGGGGCTCAATGGACTCAATTAGACTTAGACTCACCCTGCATAATGTCTAGCTGTGGGTCTCTGCACCAGCTCCCATATGATGCTGTAGAAAGCCTTACTGATAACAATTATACAAGGCATCATTCTGTGAATAATGATATTCTGATATCAGAATATCATTAGACATCATTTATTATTTATTTATTTATTAGTCCAACCATGTTTGATTTTACCCTAAGGCTATCTGAGCTATTCTGTATCCAGTCTTGGCTACCTTGGCAGTTTATGGCATGGGTCCCAAGTTAAACCAAACATTGATTAATCACCACCACAAGTTTTGTGCCACCATTGCCCCAGCATATCTTGCAGGCAAGACAGATTTTAAGTTGGAGGTTTTGTGGTTGGGTTGATATCCAGGTTTCTCTTTTGGTAGACAGAAGAGTACCTTCTTATACAAAAGAGCCTAGAAAGTAGAGATAAAGGCTCCATGCAGGAACAAACTCAACTTCTCTACATACACTGAGTTCTGTGGATGTTGTCCTCCGCAATGGGGTATCACTGTCATTTTTCAGAGAGCAACTTTCTGTCCTAGCATCAGCCTAGGCTCTTTGAGGATCCCTACCAGACCACTTCAGCCAACAACTTGACAGAATGCAACTAAGCACTACTACTGGAAGACTTGTCTGGCTAGAAAAGATCGTTATTTTAGACTCCATATCCTTCATTAGTAGGCATCTTCAATAGAGTCAACCTTAAGGATTCTAGGAATTTTCTATGGCACTAGGTTTCTCTCTGCCCAAATGCCCCTAAATTCCAGCCATCTCTCTCAGTACTCTCTCCCTCTATTCTTCCACTGATATCCTCTCCCCCTTCCATCTTCACCCACCCCAAGACCACCTGCAAAATCTATTCTATTTCCCCTACCAGGGAGATCGTTATGTGTCCTCTAGAGCCCTCCCATTCTCTTTAACTAACCAGTTTAGGTCTGTGAATTGAAGCTTGGTTATTATTTTGTTATTGGCTAATATCCACTTATAAGTAAATACATACCATATTTGTCTTACTGGTTCTGGGTTACCTCACTCAGGATGATTTTTGTCTAGTTCCATCCATTTACCTGCACATTTCATGATATCATTTTTTTAACAGATGAGTAATACTCCATTCTGTAAATATGTCACATTTTCTTTATCCATTCTTTAGTTGAGGGACATCTAGTAATTGTTTCCAGTTTCTGGCTACTATGAATAAAGATGAAATAAGCATAACTGAGCAATTGCCCTTGTGGTAGGATGGAGCACCCTTTGAGTGTATGACTAGAAGTGATATGGCTGAGTCTTGAGTTAGATCAATTCTCAATTATCTGAGAAACTGCCATATTAATTTCTAAGTGGTTGTATAAGTTTGTACTCCCAACAACAATAGAGGAGTGTTCTCATTGGTCAACGTCCTCATCAGCATGAGCTGTCACTTGTGTTATTGATCTTGTCTTTCTAACAGGTGTAATAGAATCTCAGAATAGTTTTGACTTGGATTTCACTAATGGCTAAAGATGTTGAACATTTTTAAAGTGCTTCTCAGCTATTTGAGTTTCCTCTATAAGTATTTTCTGTTAGTACCCATTTTAAAATTGGATTATTTGTTTTTTTTTAATATCTAGTTCCTTGAGTTCTTTATATATTTTAAATATTAGTCCTCTATCAGATGTGGCAATGGAGAAAAAAAATTCCCATTCAGTAGATTGTCATTTTGTCTGCTTAATGTTGTCCTATGCCTTACAGAATCTTTTCAGTTTCATTAAAGGAGAACCTTTCATTTCCTGGGTGAAAATCGAGTCTTAAAAGTTCTTTGGTAAGAAGTGGGGCTTCAGGATCACCTTTCCATTATGTTCCAGAGTTTTTACTGACTTAATCTTGTGTATATATTGGATAAATAAACATAGCTTCTATGAGTTTATGAGTACAATATCCATGGTTTAAAAGAGAAGCATGGTGTGTATATATACTCAAGGATTTTTTTTTTTTTTTATTTTTCAGTTGTACTAAAGTTTTAACTTTTCTATGGCTTTCATATTATCTCAACCTGAAGGCTAATTTTAATATGCCCTTTAATGCAATTATATTCATTCTATATTATTTTAATGATTTATACCTATGGAAAAAAACTTACCTCATTTTAAGCAGTTTTTCTTGATAATAAAATATACATTAAACTTCATTTTCTTTTCAAACTATATATCTTAGATATATATATTTGTCCCATTTGAATCTTTATTCCTTCATAGTATTTAGGTTTTAAGGACTAATTTTCCCACCTTTGATTCATTGAATATTTTTTGTAAATGTTGAATCATTTAAATAATAAATAAAAACATTTCTTACATTTTTTTGATACTTTATTTACATTTCCAATGTTTCCGCTTTTCTGGGTCTCCTCTTTGGAAACCCCCTATCCCCTCCCCATCCCTTCCTCTATGAGGGAATTCCACCTCCCACACACCC
>JAPYYD010004291.1:0-13246 GCA_028551405.1 Uromys caudimaculatus | reverse complement strand
GGGTAGGTGGGAGGAGGAATTCCCTCACAGAGGCGGGGAGGTGGAGGGGATAGGGGTTTTCCAAAGAGGAGACCCAGAAAAGGGGAAACATTGGAAATGTAAATAAAGTATCAAAAATAAATTAATTAATTAATTAAAAAAAAACAGAAATGCACAAATGCACAAAATAAAAAGGAAATAACTACAAAATATTATTTTCAGCTAATATTATCTTCAAGGATTTCAGACTTTGGATATAGTGATCAAAACCACACAAAACAAATGCTGTCATGTCATAACCATGCTGTAATGAGGCCCTGTCTTAGAAAATCTGTGAGACAAAATTTATATGAAGACAGTCCTCAATTTCAGACAATATCAATATCACCAACCATGTGCTCACTATGAGTCAGGAACTATGGGTATCCTATATAGATTAACTCATTGACTCCTCTTTATTATCGGAATATGTCTATTATCCTTAGTTGGGGGATAAGAAAACTTAAATATAGAGAAGTAAAATGCTTACAGAACTGTTCGCATTATGAGTCACATTTTGAACATAAGTAATCTAAAGCCACCTCATGTTTTATCTGAATCATGATGACATAACTACCAG
Source organism: Uromys caudimaculatus (assembly GCA_028551405.1). Taxonomy (NCBI): domain Eukaryota; kingdom Metazoa; phylum Chordata; class Mammalia; order Rodentia; family Muridae; genus Uromys; species Uromys caudimaculatus. Next base: position 12,648 of record JAPYYD010004291.1, on the reverse strand, counting down.
ATTCCATCCTCAGCACCTAAAGAAGAATACATTCTCATTCTACACATCATGACTATAAAATTCCTTCCTTTCCCATGGGGTTGTCTAAAGTCTACAATCTACTATCTTTTCAGAGTACATGAGAATGCAAAAATGATAACTTCTCACCAAGTATGTCTTCCTAGGTCAACATCAGAAACTTGGGCATGCAGTGGACAATATTATCCACTGGAGATAATGGAGAAAATGGAAAGAGTTTTATAAAAATGCTAGTTAATGACAGATAATACAATACAGAGGTAAGGGAAGCAGTGGTGGATGGTGAAGACCCAGAAATTATCAACAGGAGAAAACATTACCACCTTGGGCATGAGGAAACAAGAACAGAAACAATGTTAACTGATCAGCAACAGAACAAGAGCACTGTGAGTGGGACATCAAACAGGAAATACAGTCTAACATCAAACAGGAAATACAGTGTGGTAGATAGAATTTCCAGGAATGACTTTAGCAGTGCACACTCTAATCCCCAGATCCTTTGAATAGACATAGCTATCATTGCTGTGACTGAGTTATGTTTTATCATCCTACTGATAGTCAAAAGGAAAGATTATCCAAGAATATCTACTCTAATCCCAAAGCATTTAAATATCAAAGAACTTTATCTGATAATGGAAGAGGAAGTTGAGAGAAGAAGCCAAAAGATTCAAACTGTGGAGACTTGATGTAAAGTATCTTGTTCTTTAAAGATGGAAGAGGCATCGAAGAAAGCAGCTTCCAGAAGCAGCAAGCTCCCTGCTACGGACATAGGGCTGAGTACCACAGCCTTCAGCCAGCCCTGCACTCAGAACTGGAATTCTGCTGTCCCCGTGAGCTTAGAAATAGATCAACTCACCATCCACCTCCATAAAAAAAGCTTAACTCTGCCAGGACTTGGGATTTTGGTGATACAGAACTGACTTGAATTCACCCTTCTGTCCTAAAGAAATGTGAAGCAATGAGCGTTATTTTAAGCTGCTGAATGTGATCATTTGTTTTAACAGTGGAAATCCACATACAACCAGAAGGCCTAACTGTGGCCAGAATAGATATGAACATGGAGGAGATAGAAATAATAAGTATAGAGCAAGGGAGATGCCTCAGCAGTTGTCTTCAGTGGGGTTACTATTGCTGTGCATGCCTTTAATCCAAGCACTTGGGAGGCAGAGGCAGGTGGATTTCTGAGTTCGAGGCCAGCCTGGTCTACAGAGTGAGTTCCAGGACAGCCAGGGTTACACAGAGAAACCCTGTCTCGAAAAACCAAAAAAAAAAACCCAAGAGAGTGAGTAAAAGTACTTCATTGTGAAGACATAAGTTTGAATCCTCAGAATCCACATAAAAGCTGGAAGTGTAACACAAGGATCTATAATCCCAGCATTTCTGCAACAATGAGAGGCAAAGACAAGATAATCTCTGGAAGCCCAGGGGCGAGCTAGATACACAGTTTGAAAAGAACAAAACAATCCTGTTCCAAACAAGAGGGGAAGCAAAGACCTCCACCGAGATTGTCCTCCAACCTCCACACTTACGGCACACCTACATCTGCACGCGCACACACACACACACACACACACACACACACACACACACACACACACACTGTAGTGGCTATTTCCAATTGTCAACTTGACTATATCTGGAGTGAACTACAATCCAGAATTAGAAGGCTCACCTGTGATCTAGATCTTGAGTCTGGAAGACACAAGTTTCAGGTGTGGTGGTATGCGCACCTCTAATCTGGGCCACACCTGCTGCTGGAGACCTACATAAGGACATTGGAAGAAGGAAGATTCACTCTTCGCCTGCAAGCCTTGTGGGATTAAGCAACTGCTAGATCCTCGGGTTTTCATTCACAGCTGCTGCCGACCATTGTTGGGGAGTTGGACTACAGACTGTAAGTCATCAACAAATTCCCTTACTATGTAGAGACTACTTATAAGTTCTGTGACTCTAGAAAACCCTGACTAACACACACACACACACACACACACACACACACACACAAACATACACACACACAATGTACATACAAATTAAATAAGTGTTCCATTTCTCCTTCCTCCTGTTCTATACTCTGTTCCGTGAACACACCTTTATCATGTCATTGATGTCAGACACTGCCATAAGTCCCCTGGAACATGACAATCTCTTTCAAGCACCTAGATATATTCTAAGCCCACAGATGAACTAGGATTTTGTGGGCATTAAGTGTATAACTTTAGATCCATCTCAGGAAAAAGACTATCAAAAGCAGTACAAAAGCAAACGTCTATCTAAAATGTAAAGAGAACTCACAGCAAATTATAAAATCTATTGATGCCACAAACATCACAAAAGTCTGGTGTTTTAGTCAGGGTTTCTATTCCTGCACAAAACATCATGACCAAGAAGCAAGTTGGGGAGGAAAGGGTTTATTGAGCTTACACTTCCACATTGCTGTTCATCACCCAAGGAAGTCAGGACTGGAATTCAAGCAGGTCAGGAAGTAGGAGCTGATGCAGAGGCCATGGAGGGATGTTTCTTACTGACTTGCTCGCTTCTCCTGGCTTGCTCAGCTGGCTTTCTTATAGAACCCAAGACTACCAGCCCAGGGATGGCACCGTCCACAAGGGGCCCTTTGACCTTGATCACTAATTGAGAAAATACCTTACAGCTGGATCTCATGGAGACATTTTCTCAACTGAAACTCCTTTCTCTGTGATAACTCCAGCTTGTGTCAAGTTGACACAAAACCAGCCAGTACATCTGGTATGTCAGTACTTCTATCTTTATTAAATAACAGCTCTTAAAATGCTTTCTTCTGACTTTGGTTCTGTTACCTCTAACTATTCCTTCACATGACAACATTTTTATAGTCTTTTCTTTTGGGTGTATGTGCATGCACGTGGTGTTCACATGTTTGTCTGTGCATGTTTACATGTATGTGGACATGTGCACATGTGTATGTGTGCATGTGTCTGTGTGCTTGCTCATACAGGTGGAGGCTAGGGGTTGTCACTCTCTAATTAATATTTTGAGGTAGGCTCTGTCTCACAGCTCAAGCTTTCAAATAGTCTGACTAGCCAGCTAGTTTCCAGAATTCTCTGCCATTATCTCTAGCAGGAAACCCCACACCCAGTTGGCTTTTATATGAGTTCTGGGAATTAAGCCCTGGCCCCTCACATTTGACTGGCTGAGGCAATCCTTCAGCCCCTGTGATGTTATTTTCCACAGAAAATAATAGAAAATCAATTCAGACTTTTGTCCAGCAGAGGTAATAAATTAACCAGTCCCCATGTTTTAAGGGAAAAAAGTTCTTTTTTCACCCTTACAGCTTAATGTCAATGGCAGCATAAATTTTTTATAAGTGTCATTACACATGTTTAAATCTCTATCTTTTTCTTTCATAATGAAAGGATAAGATTTCAGTGGATTTCCAGATTTCTTCTTCAGAGGAGAGTCTCAAATGAGTCTCAAATGTTCTGTGCTCATGAAGCCTGTCAGTGTTCTGACTGAAGTAATGCTTTGGGGGGGGGGGGGGTTGTTAAACTTTCCACAATGAGGATTTTTATGTCAAATTGACAGTAAATTTACGTCAATCTTGGTGTTTTCACTCCACACCAATAAAGAGAAAACCACATCATCCAATTATGCTAAATGTAACTGTTTGTACTGCTTTCTTAGGAGTTATTATTTTGAGTATGACTGGGGTGGGGGGGAAATGTTGTTACAACTCCTCAAAATCAGAGTATTTATTACTCATTTTACATTATTCCCCTTATTTTTTTTATTCACTTGACATCCCAGGTGCAGCCCCCTCTCTCTTCTCCTCCCAGTCCCACTCTCACAAATCTCTCCCCCATTATCCCCTCCCCTTCTCCTCAGAGAAGAACCCCCCCCTTGTGTATGTGCCTGCCCTGGGACAAAGTATATCCTCTCCCACTAAGGCCCAACCAATGGGTCTAGCTAGTCAAAGGGGATCCAATGACAGGCAACAGAATCTGAGACAACCCTCACTTAAACTGTGCTGTCTGGAAATCGGCAGTTCAGTTTACAGGTCAACAGAAGCAGCTTGATCCCCTCGCAAACACTTCACAGATACACCAGCAGTCCCGTTCAGTAGAGTTGGGACAGCAAACACAAATCAGCAGCAGTGGCACTACCTAGCAGAGACAGTGAAGTCTCATCCTCAGAGTCAGCAGGAGGGACCGAAGGCAGTGGGAATGCCAGGAAAAGTCCTTGGCTGTGTCTCTCTCAGCAAAGTGAAGACCATCCAAGACTCGAGTCCAACAAGCTTTGCTATGCAAACAAGTCCAGCTCAGCCCCCACCACTACCTGTCCTTTTCATATTCTCTCCAAACACCACATTTCCTCCACAAATCTTGCCTCACCCTATGACTTGTCTCAGCACATTCATCTATCTCAGCCGATACCTGCAAATCAGCCCAAGTGGCAAGAGGCCACAGCACGCCCCCAGAAGTTTTTTGGCACTTTTCTCTCTATGGAGTCCTGACAAATAGAGCTCAACTACACAATGTAAGGCGGACCAATACATGTGTGTTGTAAGCTAGAATCCTTCATCACGTGTTCTTTCATGTGCTTGCTTTAGCAGAGCATCCTCTCTCCTGTGTCTGCTTCAGAAAACATTCCTTCACAGGTCTGCCTTAGCCTTTCACTTGTGTCTACACAAATGAAAATGTTCCTTCATGTGTTGCCCCAGCAAAACACCATCCAACACAACTGACTTTCCAAAGAATCCTTAAATTTCCACTTCATATCTAGTTTTTTTCCAGTTTCTGGTTATTACGAATAAACTTAGATGAACATAGTTGAGCAAATGTCTTTGTGGTATGGTGGGGCATCTGTTGGGTATATGCCCAGGAGTGGTATAGCTGGGTTTTGAGGTAGAACCATTCCCAACTTTCTGAAAAACTGTCAAATTGATTTCCAAAGTAGTTGTACTAGTTTGTACCCCCACCAGCAGTGGAGGAGTGTCGCCTTGCTCCACATCCTCTCCAGCATGTGCCGTCACTTGAGTTTTTGTTCTTAGCCATTCTGCCAGATATTAAATGGAATCTCAGAGTCATTTTGATTTTCATATCCCTGATGATTAAGGACATTGAACATTTCTTTAAGGGCTTTTTGGCCATTAGAGACTCTTCTATTGAGAGTTCTCTGTTTATATCTGAATCCCATTTTTTTTTTTAATTGGGTTGTTTGGTTTGTTGGTGTCTAATTACTTGAGTTCCTCAAATATTTTGGATATTAGTCCTCTGTCAGATATAGGGTTATGAAGATATTCCCCATTCTGTAGGCTGCCATTTTGTCCTATTGATGGTGTCCTTAGCCTTGCAGAGGCTTTTCGGTTTCATAAGGTCCTGTTTATTAATTGTTGATCTTAGAGCCTGAGCTACTGGTGTTCTCTTCGGGAATCTGTCTCCTGTGCCAATGAGTTCAGAGCAGTTCCCCACTTTCACTTCTATTAGATTAAGTATATCCAGTTTTATGTTAAGGTCCTTGATCAACTTGGACTTTTGTTCAGGGTGATGGATACAGTTCTCTTTCCTTCCCTCTACATGCAGACATCCAGTTAGACCAGCATCATTTGTTGAAAATGCTTTCTTTCTTCCATTGAACAGTCTTGACTTCTTTATCAAAAATCAAGTGTCCATAGGTATGTGGGTTTATTTCTGGGTCTTTGAGTCTATTCCATTGATCAACCTGTCTTTTATGTCAATACCATGCAGATTTTATTCCCAATATATATGCTGTGATTTTGTTCTATTGACAAAACAAAAGAAACTTACAGAAACTTTGAAGTTTCATGAGGTCTCATTTATCAATTGTTATCTTAGAGTCTGAGCCATTGGTGTTCTGTTCAGGAAACTGTCTTCTGTACCAATCCATTTAAGGTTGTTTCCCACTTTCTCTTCCATGAGACTTAGTGTATCTGGTTTTATGTTATGGTCCTTGACCCACTGGAACTTGAATTTTGTGCAGGATCTAATTGCATTCTTTTTTTTTTTTTTTTTTTTTTTTTGGTTTTTCGAGACAGGGTTTCTCTGTGTAGCTCTGGCTGTCCTGGAACTCACTCTGTAGACCAGGCTGGTCTCGAACTCAGAAATCCACCTGCCTCTGCCTCCCAAGTGCTGGGATTAAAGGCATGCGCCACCACTGCCCAGCTAATTGCATTCTTCTACGTGTAGATATCCAGTTATAGCAGCACCATTTGTTGAAGATGCTTTCTTTTTTCTGTTGTATGGTTTTGGCCTCTTTATCAAGATTCAAGGGCTCATAGGTTTGTGAGTTTATTTCTGGGTCTTAATTCAAATCCACTGATTAACATGTCTGTTTCTATAATAATACCAAGCAGTTTTATCACTATTGCTCTGTAGTACAACTTGAGGTCAGAGATTGATTCTGCCAGAAGTTCTTTTATTGTTCAGGATTGTTTTGGCTATCCTGGGATTTTTTGATTCCCTATATGAAGTTGAGAATTGCTCTTTCAAGGTCTATAAAAATGTGTTGGAATTTTGATGTGGATTGCATTGAATCTGTAGATTACTTTTGGTAAGATGGCCATTTTCACTATGTTAATCCCATCTACTCATGAGCATGGGAGATTTTTCCTTCTTCTGATAACTAACATTTCTTTCTTTAGGGACTTGAAATTCTTGTCATAGAGATCTTTCACATGCTTGGTTAGAGTTACAGCAAGATATTTTATATTATTTGTGCCTATTGTAAAAGGTGTTGTTTCCCTAATTTCTTTCCCTGCCCATTTATCATTTTTATAAAGAAGAGCTACTGATTTTTTTTAGTTAATTTTGTATCCAACCACTTTGTTGATGGTGTTTATCAGCTATAGGAGTTCTCTAGCAGAATTTTTGGGATCACTTATGTATACTCTTATTATCCATAAATAGTGATACCTTGACTTCTTCCTTTCCAATTTGTATCCCCTTGATCTCCTTTAGTTTTCTCATTCCTTTGGCTAGAACTTCAAGTACTATATTCAATAGGGAGAGTAGGCAGCCTTGTCTTGTCCTTGATTTTAGTAAAATTGCTTTAAGTTTCTCTCCATTTAGTTTGATGTTGCCTACTGGCTTGCTATATATTGCTTTGGTTATGTTTACATATATGTCTTGTATCTTTGATCTCTCTAATACTTTTAACATGGAGGCATGTTGGATTTTGTCAAAGGCTTTTTCAGAATCTAATGAGATGATCATATGACTTTTTTTCTTTCAATTTGTTTATATCATGGATTACATTGATGGATTTTTATATATTGAACCATTCCTCCATCCCTAGAATGAAGCCTACTTAATCATGGTGGATTATGTCTTTGATGGGTTTCTGGATTCTGTTTGTGAGTATTTTATTAAATATTTTTGCATGAATGTTCATAAGAGAAATCAGTCTGAAATTCTCTTCATTTGTTGAGTCTTTCTGTCTTTAGGTATCAGGGTAACTATATTTCATAGAATGAGTTTGGCAATGTTCCTTCTGTTTCTATTTTGTGGAATAGTTTGAGGAGTTTTAGTATTAGCTCTTATTTGAAAGTTTGGTAGAATTCTGCACTAAACTCATCTGGCCCGGGCCTTTCTTTTACTTGGGAAACTTTTAATGACTGCTTCTATTTCCTTAGGGGTTTTAGGGATGTTTAAATAGTTTACCTGATCTTGATTTAACTTTGGTAAGTGGTATCTGTATAGAAAATTGTCCACCTCATCAAGATTTTCAAATTTTGTTGAATACAGGTTATTGAAGTAATGCCTAATGATTCTTTGAATTCCCTCAATGTCTATTGTTACGTCTCCCTTTTTATTTCTGATTTTGTTTATTTGGATACTGCTTTTCTGTCTTTTGGTTAGTTTGGCTAAGGGTTTGTCTATCTTGTTGATTTTCTCAAAGAAATATCTCTTGGATTCCTTGATTCTGTGTATTGTTTTCTTTGTTTCCAACTAATTGATTTCAGCCCTGATTTTATTTCATGCCTTCTACTCCTCTTTGTTGTGCTTGCTTCTTTTTTTTCCTAGAGCTTTCAAGTGTACTTTTAAATTGCTGATATGAGAACTTTCTAATTTCTATATGGAAGCATTTAGTGCTATGAACATTTTTTTTAGCACTGCTTTCATTGTGTCTCATAAATTTGAATATGTTGTGCCTTCATTTTCATTGAATTCTGGGAAGTCTTTAATTTCTTTCTTTATTTCTTCCCTGACCCAGAGATATTGAGTAGAGAGTTGTTCAATTTCCATGAGTGTATAGGCTTTCCAGTGTTTCTGTTGTTGTTAAAGACCAGCTTTAATCCATGTTGGTCTGAAAAGATCCAAGGCATTATTTCAATTTTCTTCTATCTTTTGATGTTTACTTTGTGACAAATTATATAGTCATTTTTGAAGAAGGATCCATGAGGCGCTGAGAAAAAGGTATATTCTTTTATGTTTGAGTGAAATATTCAATAGATGTCTGTTAGGTCCATTTGATTCATAATGTCTGTAAGTTTCATTATTTCTCTGTTTAGTTTTTGTCTGGATGACCTGTCAATTGGTGAAAGTATGGCACTGAAGTCTCCCATTATTAATGTGGGCTTTGATGTGCAATTTAAGCTTTAGCAATGTTTCTTTTACAAATGTGGGTGCCCTTGTGTTTGGTGCATAGATGCTCAGAATTGAGATATCATCTTGGTAGATTTTTTTTTCCTTTGATAAATATGAAGTGTTTTTCCTTGTCTCTTTTGATTAATTTTGGTTAGAAGTCTATTTTATTCGATATTAGAGTAACTGCTCCAGCTTGCTTCTTGGGACCATTTGCTTGAAAAACTTTTTTCCTTTACTTTGAGGTCATGTTTATCTTAATTGCTTAAGTGTGTTTCTTGTATGCAGCAGAATGATGGATCCTGTTTTCATATCCATTCTGTTAGCCTGTGTCTTTTTATTGGGGAATTGAGTTCATTAATGATCAGTGATTGTTATTTCCTGTTATTTTGATGGTGATGGTGGTAGTGCTGATGGTGGTGGTGGTAGTGGTGGTGGTGGTAGTGGTGGTGGTGGTAGTGATGGTGTGGGGTGTGGTGTGTGTGTGTGTGTGTGTGTGTGTGTGTACGCATGCACATGCATTTTCCTTGTTTTTGCTGGTATGTCCTGTTTCTCCTTGAATGTAGCTATCCTTCTTGGGTTGGAGTTTTCCTTCTAGTATTTTCTGGATTTTGTGGATAAATATTATTTGAATTTGGATTTGTTTTGAAATATCTTATTTTCTGTGTCTATTGTGATTGAGAGTTTTGCTAGGTATGGTAGTCTAAGTTGGCACCTATGATTTTGTTTTTAGAGATTGCAAGATTTGTTCAGGACCTTCTAGCTTTTAGAGTCTCTGTCAAGAAGTCGGTGTAATTCTGATAGGTCTGCTTTTGTATGTTAACTGGCCTTTTTCCCTTGCTGCTTTTAATATTCTTTCTTCTTCTGTACACTTTGTGTTTTGATTATTATGTGGCGGGAATATTTTCTTTTCTGGTCCAGTCTAATTTGGTGTTCTATAAGCTTTTTGTATGTTTATAGTCATCTCTTTCTTTAGCTTGGGAATGTTTCTTCTCTGATTTTGTTGAGAATATTGTATGAGCCTTGGAGCTGGGACTCTTCGCCTTCTTCTATTTCTATTCTTTTTTTCTTAACCCTTCTATGGCCTTATTAAGTAGTAGTAGTAGTAGGTGGTGGTGGTGGTGGTGGTGGTGGTGGTGGTGGTGGTGGTGGTGGTGGTGGTTTGGGGGGTTGTTAGTTTTTAATTTAAATTATTTTATTTACATTCCAGTTGTTGCCCCCCTCACTCTCCCATACATAGTTCTTCATCGCATTCCTCTTCCTTTTTGCCTCCAAGAGGGTGCTTTCCTCCCACCACCATACCTCCCCCTTCCCCGGGACCTCAAGACTCTGGAGGATTCAGCTCATCTTCTCCCACAGAGGCCAGACCAGGAAGACTTCACTAGTTCCATTTGATTCATAATCTCTGTTAGTTTCATTATTTCTCTGTTTAGTTTTAGTCTCAATAGCTTATCCATCAGTTAGAATTGGGTGTGGAAGTCTCCCCCTATTATCATTGGAGTTCAATGCGTGATTTAAGCTCTAGTAATGTTTCTTTTACAGATGTGGCAGCTCTTGCATTTGGGGCATAGATGTTAAAAATTGAGGCATCATCTTGGTGGATTTTTCCTTTGATGAGAATATGTCCTTTTCTATCTCTTTTGATTAAAGCTCATTGAATGTCTATTTTATCAGATATTAGAATTGCTATTCCAGCTTGCTTCTTAGATTCATTTGCTAGGAAAACCATTTTCCAGCCCTTTATTCTAAGGTAATATGCATTTTTGTTACTGAGGTATGTTTCTTGTATGCAGTAGAATGAAGGATCCTGTTTTCTCACCCATTCTGTTAGTCTGTGTATTTTTATTGGGCAATTGAGTTCATTAATGTTGACAGAGATTAATAATTACCAGCATTCTTAATTCTTGTTATTTTGATGCTGGTTCGTAGTTGTGTGTGTGTGTGTGTGTGTGTGTGTGTGTGTGTGTGTGTGTGTGTATTTCCCTTCCTTTGGTTTGCTGATGTGAGGTTATTTATTTCTTGTGTTTTCTTGAGTGTAATTAGCCTCCTTCATTGGATTTTCCTCCTAGTTTCTGTGGGGCTGGATTTGGGTCTAGATGATGTCAAATTTGGTTTTGTTATGGAATATCTTGTTTTCTCCATCTATGGTGATTGAAAATTTTGCTCGGTATAATAGTCTAGGATGACATTTTTGGTCTCTTAGAGTCTGCAAGGTATCTACTCAGGCCTTTCTGGCTTTTACAGTCTCTGTTGAGAAGTCAGGTATATTTCTGAGAGGTCTATTACTTGGCTTTTTTCCCTTGAAGCTTTTAATATTCTTTCCTTGCTATGTACATTTAGTGCTTTGATTATTATGTGGCAGGAGGAATTTCTTTTCTGGTCCAATCTATTTATGTTTTGTAGGCTTCTTATATGTTTATAGACATATCTTTCTTTAGGTTGGGAAAACTTGCTCCTATGATTTTGTTGAAAATATTTTCTGTATCTTGTCGCTGGGAATCTTCTTTTATTCCTATTATTCTTAGGTTTTTGTCTTTTCATAGTGCCCCAGATTTCTTGGATGTTTTATGTCACAAACTTTTTAGATTTAGCATTTTCTTTGATAGAAGTATCAATTTCTTCCATCACATCTTCTCTGCCAGAGATTCTCTTTTCCATCTCTAGTATTCTATTGGTTATACTGTAGTTCCTGCTCTCCTCCCTAGGTTTTTCATCTCCAGGATTCCCTCATTTGTGTGTGTGGTTTGTTTTTTGTTTTTTGTTGTTTTTCTTTAATTGCTTCTATTTCCATTTTCAGTTATGGAACAGTTTTATTCATTTTCTTCACATGCTTGATTTTATTTTCCTGTATTTCTTTAAGAAATTTATTCATTTCCTCTTAAAGGCCTCTATCATCTTTATAAGATTGGGTTTAAGGTCATCTTTTTGTGCGTCTGGTGCATTAGGATATCCAGGGCTTGCTGTAGCAGGATAGCTGGGCTCTGGTGCTGTAATGCCCTGGCTCTTGTTGACTGTGTTCATAGACTTTTCTTTAACCATCTGGTTATCCTTGGTATTGGCTGGATGTTCCTAATGCCAGCAGGACTCCTCGAGAAGTCAAGGAGAGTCATGGGCCAGACAGTACATCCCAAGGATCAGGTTTCTGCTCACCTTTGCTGGCCCCACGAAGACCTGGCAGGTAAGATATTGGCTTGGGAGAGATCTAAGCTGCATGTTCCTGGGACCCAAAAAGACTCCTTAGAATCACAGGGTGGGCCATGGACCTCATGATGGAGTTCAGGGGACCATGCACAACTCAGCTCTTCTTGCTGTGCTTCAGGTGAACCCAACTGGCCTTCATATTTTTATGTATTTCTTTCTTTGTTGTTTCATGAATAACCAAATTTTAAAAATTTCCAAATCAGAAATTTCTAATTTCACCTTCATTTTTTTTAAATGCCCCCAAACACTTATTGGAGATGCAGTCTAAATGATATGTTCAAGCTCACATCATAAGGAGGAAATGTGGCGCCGGAAACCTCAGCTTGGGCCACAGGGCCCCACAGCTAATCAGCGCCGGGACAAAGATCCCTCTCAGGAGATCGCAAGACCCAGGAGAGGGCCAAAGACACGCCCCACAGCTCACCAGGTACTGCGCCGAACACGCGAGACACAAGGACCGAGGTAGGCGGGCTTAGAAACCCCCCTGGATCCCAAAAGCGGGCGGCTGAGGCAGGAAACTTTTGCCTGGGACACTAGGATTCCATAGACAAGCAGCCCCGGGAGAAAATTCTCTCTCCAAGGAACAAGGAAAAGCCCCTAGCAGGGGCAACACGAGCCCCAGAGCTCACTGACTCCGCCCGCTTTCCACGGGCCACATAGACTGAAGGTCAGCAACTTCCAGGACCAAGATCAGACCTGGTGCCACAGCTCTCCAAACCCAAACACCTCTCAGAGAGAGCTGGTCTTCAAGGAGTACTGACACAGAGACGTGCAAGAGGGGCAAGCCACAACCAGACAGAGTAAGATCAGCTAACAACAGAGTCAACAAGATGGCAAAAGGCAAGGG
>JAPYYD010004290.1:0-13250 GCA_028551405.1 Uromys caudimaculatus | reverse complement strand
CAATGGGCCCACTCTGACAGGTTCTTCTCGTTTCATCTGAAGTCACGGGTGCAATGTTCTTACTCCCCAGTTATATATCGTGCCAAAATCTTACAAAACAGAGAACAGACCCCTCAGAAACTCAAATCAAAATGTTAAATAATAAAAATTGCTGGTATATTGTACAGTTTCTCAGACTCTAATAGGCTCGCTCTAGAAGTTTCCTTTTCCTATCTCTCAAAGATGGTATCTCCAGCCTTTCTATCATAGCTTGTAATTCATCTTCCGAGTCTGAAGACTCACTTTCTGTTCCGCTCTCACTTCTCTTTCCCTCCGATCTCTCCTCTTGTAACATTTAGAGAGCGACCTTTCCTTTCTCTAAAGCCTCTTTACAGCCTTCTCTATCTTCCAGACAACTTCGGACAAGCTTCCAAACTGGGCGGACCCCAGGCCTTAGGGCCCTTTGCTGCCAGGCAAAATCTAAATCTTTCCCTAATTTATCCCAGCAAGGTACGGTTAAGTTCCCGATAACTGCGAACCAAGGTGCAATGGAATCGCATTCTCTCAGAAACCTCTCCAACGTGCTTTTCCTCATCTCAAGTTCCTTAGACAAAAGCAGCTCCTGAAGAGCCATAAAAATTGGATGAGAAGGGGAAGACCCCATCCTGACAAAAATTCAATGTGCTATACACTTTAACTCTCGGTTCGCTACTTCCGCGAACTTTCCGTGCTCACTCCGCGAACATACATTGCCTCTTATTATCTGCGGTCCTATAGTCCCACCTTACCCTGGGAACTTTCCTTATAGTCCCATCTTACCCTGGGAACTTTCCTTATAGTCCCATCTTACCCTGGGAACTTTCCAGCGCTGCCCCTGCTGCAGGAAGTTCTGATCTCTTCAGGTTCTCCGTATGGGCCACCACCTGTCGCGTCTCCTCGACCAGCAAGAGAGACGCAACGACTGAGATTTTCTTCAAGCAGTTTATTCAGGTCCCTTGTACAAGCTTCTTCTTTACTTACCTTTTTTCTTCTGTTGTTGTTTTCTCCTGCCCCTTCTCATTCTCCCTTAAATAGTCTACAATCCTCCAACCATAATCCACCACGTAGGTTCTGCAGATAGACTACTCTAAAGCGGAAGCTATGTAATTCACCACCCACAGCCATAAGGAAAATGTTTACCACCTGCAGGGTGGCGTCAGACAGGAAACCGGCGCCATCTTTAAGGCGCGGCAGCAGCTCCCTACAGGGGGGTGCAGATTTGTTAGGGGAATAACCTAGAGACTGGTGCTAGATGCTGGGTTTGTTGATGGGGGTGGGGATGGGAGTGAGGGTGACCTGGAAGCTGGAGCTAGGTACCAGCCTGTTAGTTTCAAACTTAGGTCAGGTTCTCTAAGATGAAATCCAAACCCAAAAAATTGGTCTCTCGTCCATATGAAGAGCATTGACATCACTAGGGAGATTATACCATACCCATAAATTCCATGACAAAAACATCAGAGATTCAGAAGATACACCAATTCTGATACTTGTGTATTGTTTCACTCACTGGGATTTCTGATCTTCCACTAACTTGTCTTCCTGTGTACAAACAACAGCACTAAAAAGTCAAAGGAAAGAGACTGCTAGACTAGACTAAGTCTCACTCATAAATAGAGAAATTCTATGCAATTTGAAAGTCTACTTTGATAGATTTGTGTCTTAGTTGAGGTTTCTATTATTGTAATTAACACAATGACCACGAAGCAAATTAGTGACGGAAGGGTTTATTTGGCTTACTTCCATATCACTATTCATCATCAAAGGATGTCAGGACAAGAAATCAAACAGAGTAGGATCCTGGAGGCAGGAGCTGATGCAGAAGTCATGGGGGTAGGTTACTGCTTCCTGGATTGCTCCTCAAGGCTTGCTCAGCCTTCTTTCTTATAGAACTCAAGAACAGCAGCCCAGGAATAATACCACCCACAATGAGCTGGACCCATCCCCACCAATCACCAAATTTTAAAAATGCCCTTTAGCAGTGGTTGTCAATCTGTCAATCATGACAACTTTGGGGGCCTATGGCCTTTGCACAGGGGTCACCTAATATGATCAGAAAACACAGATATTTGTATTTTGATTCACATCAGTAGCAAAATTATTTAGGAGTTTCATGGTCTGAGGTAACCACAGAATGAGGAACTGTATTAAAGTGTTGTGATATTAGGAAGATTGAGGGCAACTACCCTGCAGGCTTGCCTACAGCCCAATCTTGTGAAAGCATTTTCCTAATTGAGGCTTCTTCTTCATAGATGATTTTAGATTGTGTCAAGTTTATATAAAACTAGCCAGAACACTCTTTTTCCAGGCAAGTTGTCTCTGTGATGTCAAACTCAGCAACATAGAAGGTTGTAATGCTCAAGTAGCTGTCCTTAAAGTTTGGAGCTGGGCAAGCTGTCCTTCACACTGAAGAAAACAGTAGTACTTAAATAGGATGGCAGAGCTTGGGCAGTATAGCGTTGACTCTGGACTCTACTTATTCCTGCACATCTCTTCTGCTTTTGACTTTCCCATGTTTATGTGCATTAGTTAGGTTAATAAAATAAGTAAAGGAAGTGACGTGTGTCTGGGGGGGAAGGCATTTATTACATCAGAAACAGTAAAATAAGTTGATAAAATATAAATATCTATTTTGATATCAGCTATCTCACTAAATTAAAAAACATTCAAGCACTTGGCAGAAGTTATCACCCTACTGAAAGAACAATTCAATGGGTGAAAGAACAAAAATAATTTATAGGTTATAGAATATAAGAATGTATCATTGGTCTTGGTTTTTCATACTCTTATTATCAACTCAAATTTCTGCCTTCTTTCAACTTGTCTTTACAAAGTCCTCACTTTTCAACTATTCTGAAATAAGGCAGACTATACACCGATATCTTAAAACGTTATCATTCCTAGGTTTCTACACACCACAGACTACCAGCACTGACTCCCATGCCAATTCTATAAATGCAATCCATTTTTTCCATATGTTCTTCTCTGGGCTGTTATGTTCAGATTATACAGCTTGTAAACATAATTACAGGAGTAATGAGAGCAAATGAACTTGAGGGACCTGTCTACAGACTCTCCTAGATAGACAGAAATGCTGAGTATTTGCCTCTTAAAATAATATTTAATATTAAAATGTGAATGCAAAGTTAGGTCCACTGGGAAACTGAAAATACCTTCCAAGACAAGGAAAGGTAAAGCTAAGAGGGATGTGGGTCATTATTAGTTCTATTTTGTGCCAGATGTTCTGCTGGCCCTATCCTGTCACCTGTATCTTCTATATTAGTCTACTTTTTCCTGTTCCATCACCACCTGCTTTATTAGCCCTGATCATGGGTGTCTGTGTTCAAGCATGGAATGGAAGTTAGGGAGCAACAGAATCATGCTGCATCACCAGAAGACTGAGCATAACCAGAGCTAGAAATAAATCTACCCTATTTTAGCACGGTGCCTGCTACAGCTGAGAAGTAAATAGATAATGTCAAATGATATTCATCCTCTTTCTAATTTTGTGTGAAAAATTTCCCAGCTTGCAGTGCTTTCCTATTTATATTTTTCCTCAATGCTTTATAACCTATCAATCTTGAAGGCATTAGGACCTACATTTCTACATATATGCCCAAAGGTGACTGTGCTTCAAAATAATGTATCTGGCAATTTTTATCCTTTCTCAAAAGGAATGATCCATTATCAGTTAGCCTATTAATCTACCCTTGTCCTGTTTTCTATTTAAGTAGGATGTCTAAGCCTGGCCCATGGGTGCCAGTCCCTCTTGTTTTGACTGCTGTTGAAATTAATTCCTGACTGGAAGATGTTTTGGTCTGCCTTTGAGACATTTTACTTCTTTCTTTAAGAGACAACTTTTCAAAAGCAGAAAAATAACTTTGTTGTTGAGTCTCTGTTGCACTTAAGCATTATGAGCACTAACAAAACCATACTCCCCAGAACCAGAATCCTATTGACTTCATTCCCCTACTCCTCTGAAATCAGTGAATGCACATGTCCTTTTGAAGTTCTCCACATTTCAAAAGATCCTCTTCATAACTACTGAGTCGCCCCAGAATAGAACCAGCATGCTTAAAGGGATAGTTTGAACATTAAAACAAAGCTAATTTGATGCTTTCCCAAAGAAGAAAGGAAATTTCTGCCAATGCTAATGTAAAAATCTAAGAAAAGTTCCTCTAGGTACAGGATTTAGGCCAGTGTACACATTATATTATGAAACATTGGAAATCCTTAACTTTAGAGATTGATGCATAGATAAATCTGATAAGAGTACAAGAAAATATATAAATTTTCATGCACATTGAAGTTGCTTAGAATATAGGTCATTTCCTGTTATGAAAGAGTCATATTTTTTTGTGAAGAATTTGATGTCAGAAATTCTGCCATAAGAAGCACATGACAAGACAGAATTTTTTCTTGAGAATTTAGTTGGGTTAAATTTACCTGCAATTCAACCAACATTAATGAAACAATACGTATTTACTTGACAATCAATAGGTGTTTATTATGATGAATAAAACATAATCCTTGGTCATAATAGTGGTAGTTGAATGACACAATTTTTTCATAGTATTCAAGTACTTAGTTCCTGGTTGGTGGTGCTGTGTGAGGAGGCTTTGTTGGAGTAGTATTTTTAGGGTAGGAGGGTAGGGGTTGAGTTGATAAAGCCTTGTTCTACTTCCAGTTTGTGCTCTGCTTTGTGCTTGAAGTTGTGACTTCTTTGTTTTCTGTTCTTTGTCCCACGTCTTCTGCTTGCTACCTTGCCTCCTACTTTGATGAATACTTATCCCTCTGGAAGGATAGCTAAAGTAATCTGTTCTTGCTATAAATGCCTCAAGGGTGGTGGTCCAGCAGCAGAATAGTAGCTAATGCAATAATGAGTGGATTATTCATGCAAAGAGTACATTTGAGGGTAAGTGTTTGGATCTGGAGCACATAACCTGAATAACTTCTAGTCTGCTTGGACTCAAAAAGCAAAATCTGAACATTTGGTCTCTTAATCAATTTTGTTTTCTAACTCCAAGAGTACAACATTAGCTTAACTTTGCTATAACTCATAAACTGACCTTATATTTTACTTCCAGATCCTCAGAATCCCCATACCTACAGGGTACATACTTATGCCTGTTTTTCTCTCTTCCTGGTGCCTGAGTTATATATGAGAATTTGTAACACTACACATGAACCAAAATCAGCTCTATGAATCAGGCTTGAGTTATCTTATGTCCTTATAAATGGAAGAAAATATGAACAGAGTCATAGGACGTGATCATGAAGACACAGACCATGAAGCATCCCAGGACATGACAACAATCAACAGAAGGTAAAGATCAACAGACCTTTGAGATTCTCTTCAAGTACCCTTAGTATAAAGGCAGCCACCTACAACTTGCTACAGACTTCTAGTGCCCAGAGCAGTGAATCAATACAATTTTCTGCTTTCAGTTGGTGTAATTTGTTCTTGTTATTTCTAAGATTCATTAGCCAGCAAAAGCCAGCTATAATGGCATGAGCAACCACATATGACACCCCTTAGGGAAAAGTTCTGAAGCTTATCATTGGCAACTTGAGTGATTCCATCAGGGCATTCAGATTGGGACCAGAGTGGTGTTAAAAGCCACACAAAAAATTGTTAATTTTCAGTTATGTGGGGATTTGTGTAAAATCATTAACTTTGAGAGTAATTTATCAAGAACCAATGTATAACTAAGAGGCCTAGGCACATCACTGTGTATGCTTTTTCCTTCCACCCAATTTTTGCCTATTTCTCTCATCATTATGACATGGCTTCACAGCAAAGTCAACAAGAAGTGAGTCTCTCAGCATTTCCTCACCAACTCAACTTCATCTAGGCAACAGATACACCACTGCATCCATAGCAATAAGCAAGTCCCTACCCATATGGTATTTAGAATTGAGTAATCCTATTTGCTGCAAAATTCAATTAACCTCTCCACCAAGGAGAAAGAAATAGAAGAATAGAAATAGTAGTAGTAGTAGTAGTAGTAGTAGTAGTAGTAGTAGTAGTAGTAGTAGTAGTAGTAAGAGGAGGAGGAGGAGGAGGAGGAGGAGGAGGAGGAGGAGGAGGAAATGGAGGAGGAGGGTTGGGGAGGAGGGAGCAGAGGAGATGTAAGGGAAGGAGGAGGAGGAAGAGGATCAGGGGGAGGAAGAAATATAGGAACATTGATATACTTCCTTCAATTACTAAAGCAACTGTTTCAGACTGATTTTTAAAATTGTCCTTTCTTCTTCTATAAGGAAGTGAGGCTTATGGAGCTCTGGTCTCTTCCTCAGCCAATAAAGAAGCACATTGTCTTATTGTTTTATTGCTGTGAAGACACACTGTGATCATGCCAATTCTTATAAAGGAAATCATTTAATTGGGGCTGGTATACAGTTCAGAGGTTTAGTCCATTATCATTATGGTAGGAAGCATGGTGGCAAACAGACAGACATGGTGCTGAGAAGTAGCTTAGAATCTACTATCTGGATCCTTAGGCAGCTAGAAGAGAAAGTGACACTCAGCCTGTCTTGAACATTTAAAACCTCAAAGCCATTGTATGGTTTTGGCTTCTTTGTCAAAACTCAAGTGTGCATTGGAGTGTAGGTTCATTTCTGGGTCTTTGATTCTATTCCATTCATCAGCCTGTGTGGGAACATGCCTGGCAGTGGTGGGATGAAGCCCACATGTTTGTCCTGGGCTCTGCAGCTCTGGGTGGGACAGCAGACACATGGGAAGTGGTCGCACATCTTCCCACACAGTCTGATGGGCAGATGGGAAGGTTGTGGGAATCCTTTGCTGCCCTGCCCATGGGTGGGGGAGGGGGCCATTCTCGGGGAACATGCAGCAGCTGTCTCTGTGGGTTCTCTAGCCTGGGACACCGCAGTCACCGCAGGGTGCGGCAGACAGGCTGGCTGGAGCAGAGCCGGGGTTCCTGCTGAGACTGAGTTTCAGTGGCTTGAGGCACTGGGCTAGCTGCTTAGGCTTGGGTGAATGGATACCATCTGGGAATGCTGGGAAGCCCTCAGTGAGTGATTAGACATGGCTCCTTAATCCTTAATAGAGGGCCAGATCCCTCGTTTCCCATACTGGGTCCAGCTGAAGAGACAGTCCATAATTCTAAGACATTTATTTTCATTATGTGGAGTGGCCTGGATGGAATTGTACCCCTGCCTTTCTGGGAGAGGAGAGGCAGATATAGTAACTGGGAAGGGGCATGGCTAAGCCTCTAGGTGTCTCATTAACATGGGGATGGCTTGGGGCTGTGTGGCCACGCCTCTTCCTGAGGAGGGGTGGTATATGACCTTGACTATAGCCAAAGCCTGCTGGGAGTGTTGACATAAAGTTTTCCCCCGTCCCTCTTGGATTGTTCCACTGGGTTGCCCAGATTTTATGCCTGTGCTCAACCCAGTGCCAGATTGCCTGTCACAGATCACTGCTCCACAAACCTGTTTCTTTACCATGTGATTTTTATCATTGTTGCTCTGTAGGACAACTTGTGGTCAGAAATGATAATTCCTCCAGAGGTTCTTTTATGTTTCAGGGTTGTTTTGGATATTGTGGAATTTTTGTTTTTCCATATGAAGTTGAGAATTGCTCTTTCAAGATCTGTAAAAAATTGTGTTGGAATTTTGGTGGGAAGTACATTGAATCTGTAGATTGCTTTTGGTAAAATGGACATTTTCAGCATGTTAATCCTACCTAGTCATGAGCATGGGTGATCTTTCTGTGTTCTGAAGTCTTCTTCAATTTCTTTCCTTAGAGAGTTGATGTTCTTGTCATACAGATTTTTTCCCCTTGCTTGTTTAGAGTTACACCAGGATATTTTATATAATTTGTGGCTATTATGAAGAGTGTTGTTTCCCTAATTTCTTTCTCAGCCCATCTTGATTTCTTTGAGTTAATTTTATATCCAATCACTTTGCTGAAGTTTTTTCTCAGCAGTAGGAGTTCTCTGGGGAAATAAAAGCAAGCATTTTCAACAAATTATGTTGGTCTAACTGGCTCTCTGCATGGATAAGAATGCAAATGGATCCATATTTATCACCTTGCACAGAGCTAAAATCCAAGTGGATCAAGGACCTCAACATAAAACCAAATACACTTAATCTAATAAAAGAGAAAGTATGAAATAGCGTTGAAAGGATTGGCACAGGAGAAACTTCCCTGGACATAACAGGGTCTAAGATCAACAATTGATAAATTAGACCTCATGAAACTGTAAAAATTCTCTAAAGCACAGGATACTGTCAATAGGATGAAATGGCAGCCTTCAATAGGGAATATATGTTCACATACTCTACATCCAATAGAGGGCTAATATCCAACATATATAAATAACTCAAGAAGTTAGACCCCAAAACACCAATTTAAAGTGGGGTACAAAGGTAAACATAGTTCTCAACAGAGGAATCTCAAATGACCAAAAAGCACCTGCAGAAATGCTCAGCATCCTTGAACATCAGGGAAATGCAAATCAGTGACTCTGAGATTCCAGTTTACACCAATTAGAATGGCAAAGATCAAAGCCTAAGTGACAGCACATGCCGGCGAGGGTGTGGAGGAAAGGGAACATTCCTCCATTGTTGGTGGGAATGCAAACTTGTAAAACCATTCTGGAAATTGATATGTAAGTAAAAATGGAAATAGATTTACCTGAATATGTAGCTATACAGTTCCTGGGCATATATCCAAAAGATGCACCACCATACCACAAGGACATGTATTCCGCTATGTTCAGAGCAGCTTCATAAGTAATAGTTAGAAACTGGAAACAACCCAGCTGCCCATTAACAGAAGAATAGGTATAGAAAATGTGGTTCATTTAAACAATGGAATACTATTCAGTTATTAAAAACAAGGACATCATGAATTTTGCGGGCAAATAGATGGAACTAGAAAATATCCTGAGTGAAGTAACCCAGACCTGTAGTATGAATAAATTAAATCCTGGTGTAGGATTCCTTCTCACCTTAGACCATTTATGTTCCCAGATAAAAGATATATACACACCCTTTATATTTTAATATTCCTTAAGGAATACAATAGCTGGGCAATTGACTAACCTTCATGCTGTTAGAATCTATCTCCCACTAATAACTCTGAGTTACTACTTACTAATTTCTATGTTCAATCTTGGCTGGTTTTGACCCAACTGAGCAGCTCTCTGCCTTTAATATGGCAGCTTTCCTTCTCCGTCCAACATGTTCTTTTTCCATGGCGGCTACCTCCTGCACATTCTTACTATTCCATGGTGGCATCTTTCTTCTCCTTCCTCCTTCCACCTCCTCATGGTCCTAAGGTCAGGAAAACTAAACTGCACCTCTCCCTCTTCTCCCCAACTATTAGCTGCTGGCACCTTTATTTACCAATCAGAATTAACTAGGTGCAGGTTCCCAGAAGCTACATGCAGACCATCTCGTGCAGTCCTGGAATGGCCCAAATTGGCAGTAGAACACAAACAGCTACACAGAACTAAAAGGATATGTATAGTATGTAGTCACTGATAAGTGGGTGTTAGCCAAAAGTAGAGAATGTCCATGATATATCCCACAGATCCAAAGAAGGAAAATAAGAAGGAGGGCTCAAGTGAGGGTACTTGAATCCAAGGAGAACAAAATAGTCATGGGTGGCAGAGGGAAGGAAGAACCTGGATAGGAGAGAGAAGGGGAAGGGAGAGAGAGGATCAGGATCAGATAGGGGGAGAGATATCCCAGAGGATCAAGAGATTGAATGGAAATTTGCAGCTACTGGGGACAGGGATATCTCTAGGAACTCCCAGAATCTTGGCATGGGGGAGGCTACTATGAATTAAAGCAACTGACCTTAGCCAAAATGCCCAACAGTAATATGGAACCAGAAGAGACTACTCCAGCAGTCAGACAGGACCCCCAACGGAGTTATGGGGGACACCAACCCACCTATAGAACTTTTGATTCCAAATTGGCCCTGTCTAAAAGAAATACAAGGACAGAGATGGAGCAAAGACTGAAGGAACTGCCAACTAGTGACCAACTCAACTGGAGACCCATTCCATGGGCACCAACCAACCTCTAACACTATTAGTGATACTAAGTTGTGCTTGCAGACAGGAGCCTAGTGTAGCTGTCCTCTGAGAGGCTCTACTCACTAGTCAACTGACCCAGATGGAGAAACCCACAGCCAAATGTTAGATGGAGGTCAGGGACCCCTATGGAAGAATTAGGGGAAGGTTGAAGGCCCCGAATAAGATGGCAACCAGGAAGACCAACAAAGTCAACTAACCTGGAGCACTGGGAGCTCCTAGAGACTAAGCTAATAACCAAAGAGCGTGTGCAGGCTGATCTGAGGCCCCCAGGCTCATATGGAACAAAGGGGGTGCCTTTTCTGTCCTCAGTGGGAAAGAATGCATTTAATCCTGCAGAGACTTGATATACCAGGGTGGAGGAATACATGGGGGTGGGGGCACCCTCTCAAAAGGGAAAGGGAGGGAGGATGGGGGAAGAACCCAGGAAGGGAGACCTGGGGGGTCAGTATTTGGGATGGAAATACATAAATAAATTTTAAAAAATAAGAAAAACTTTAAAATACATATTTTAATAAAACTATGCAATAGACACAAAAATCAATATCTTTTGTCTGCTTTGAAATGAAGAAAAATTATTAATATGTAAAAAAATTAAAAGTAAAACCTCAAGAGACCACCTCCAATAACAGACTTTCTCTAACAAGTCTATATGTCATATAAATCCTACTCCCTAAATGTCTGTGAGGTCCATTTTCATTCAAGCTACCACATCCACAAGCCAAGGCATATGCATCTGATCTGCTCCCACATAACTGTTTTCAAAGTGCTGCTCATTTAAAATGGGTACTTTTGTTAATTTAAGCACTAGACACCCTTTCATGAGCTTGTTGTTTGTAATAGACAATAAATCAGAGTTTTATAATAATTATTTTACTAATAGAATGCCTTTTAAAACCCCATCATGGCTACACAGAGATAAAAGCTATCATACAGTGTGTAGAAATAGTTCTAGCAAAAACAAAATAAAACAAAAACAAAATATGAAGAACAAAAACACAAAACAAAACAACTGCAACAAAGATGTGTGGTTATGCCCAATTGGCAAATGTTTTCCAAACAGACAAACAAGTCAATTTCCATTCATCCATGTATAATATTGAAATTTTATGTCAGTTATTCAATAAAAGTAAAGGAGTTTCAAGAATCACCTGAATTTCCTAGGACTAGAGGAGTCAAGAAGAATATATTAGGCAAAGTAGCAACAATCTTCCATATTATCTTAGAAAAATCTCCCTTTAATGCGATAGAAGCTATCTTGAATGGGAATTGTATATTTCCCTGGATTTTGTTTCCATCGCTATTATTTTCTATGGACCCCGGAAGCTCACTTGCATAATTTTTTGTTTGTTTGTTTGTTTGTTTTGGTTTTTCGAGACAGAGTTTCTCTGTGTAGCTCTGGCTGTCCTGGAACTCACTCTGTACACCAGGCTGGCCTCGAACTCAGAAATCCGCCTGCCTCTGCCTCCCAAGTTCTGGGATTAAAGGCATGCGCCACCACTGCCCGGCTCACTTGCATAGTTTTTATTGCTTTCATTTCACCTTTGACAATTAGCTATTACATTTATTACAAAACTAAAAGTTACAAGACAATCAAAGTGAAACAATATTGTTTTGTGTTTTGATTTTTCCGTTGCGAAATTTTCTATTGAAGTCGTGCTCAGTGAGTCATGAAAAGGAGTCTTTCCGCACTGTGTTTTTGACTCTTCATCATTCACTTGTAAAAAAACAATGAGTTACCTTCCCATATTTTAATATCTCAATCAAAATATGAATTACAATCAATTCCCCAAAGTTAATAGGCAGATTTTTTTCTCACTTATGTATAAATAATGGTATCTTAAAATTGGTGACATCCTAAAGAGACAGGAAAGATGTCTCAGGGGTTAGTACCACTGACTGCTCTTCTAGAGAATCCAGATTCAAGTTTCGGCACTCACATGGCAGCTCACAGCCATCTGTAACTTTTGTTCTGGGGGATCTGACACCCTTTTCTGTAGATATCGGGCACACAGGTGGTTTACAGACCTGCATGCAGGCAAAACAGCGTACACATAAAGCTAAAAATATTACTAATAAAAAAACCTCAAAAAAGTTGATGACATCTTAAGAGCAAGGAAAGATAGCATATACTTGAAAAACAGATTATACTAATATTTATATGGGATTTTCTCATAAATATGGATTGTGTTTAGTATTTACTGCCCATATTCCAATCCTTCATAGAATTGGGGGACATCTGACCAAGTTGTATGTTCATCAATGGCCCTAAAGGTCTGGGTGAACAGGTGTCAAATTTGTCCATTAGAAAAAAAGGTCTTCAAGTGTAACAATTTGTGGTTTCTCTAGTACTTATCTATAGGGAGGTGGACCTCATGACCTCCTACACTGGGCTGGATGAGTATGTATGTATGTATGTATGTATGTATGTATGTATGTATGTATGTATGTATGTATTCCATCGCCCTTCAGTTTTTGTTTTGGGACTAGCTAGTATTCAGCTGATTGGTATGCTTATGCATATCTCATTCCTCTCTGTCTTTACAACCTATACTTGCACTATTTGTATAATTAAAGAAAGATACTCTGGGTAGTGCTATGTCTTATTTGTTGCATTCTCCACTCTATTCACCTTTTCTTCCTCCTCCCTAAAACTGGCCAAACACTTGTTCCCCATTTAATCACTGGTTCAAGAATGGAAAGATTATGAAAAGTAAAGGGGGGGAATCTCCTGTAATATCCAGACCGCTGATCACTTGAATGACTTCTGTAACATGTACACTTAAGCTCTTCTAATAGTTTTTGTGAAAGTACATTTCTACATTGAATATTTTTCTGCTTTAAATAATTGGAGTGTACTACTTTCACATAGCTGCCACACGACATATATGCAAATGTTGTGAATTCAACCACAGAAGTTTTATGCCCTCATATCTCTGGAAATCAGAAGTAGCAGTTCAAAGTATCAGAAGGTCTATACTTCCTCTATCAAAATTAAAGAAATCCATTCCTTGTCTTTTCCAGTTTCTAAAACTGTCAGTACACCATGTTTATAACTATATCCTTCTCTTTTTTTCACCATTTATTAGTAACTTTTATTTTTTATTTATTATTTAGATTTTTAATTGATTATTTTATTTATTTACATTTCTTTTTTTTTTTTTTTTT
>JAPYYD010004289.1:0-13251 GCA_028551405.1 Uromys caudimaculatus | reverse complement strand
GTGGTGGGAGAGCTGGGTTCTGATGATGCCAAGTGGCCTTGGTTTCTGTTCCTTAGGTTCTTGCCCTTGCCTTTTGCCATCTTGTTAACTCTGATGTTAGCTGATCTTACTTTCTGGCTATGGCTTTTCTCACCTGCAGGCCTCTGTATCAATACTCCTTGAAGACCAGCTCTCTCTGAGAGGTGTTTTTTCCACGCTCTTGGGTAAGTAACTTTCTCCTGGAGCTGCTTGACTATGAAACCCTGGTGGCCCAGGCAGAAGTCTCCTGCCCCGCCACCACTGTTGAGATCCAGGGGGTTTCTATGCCTGCCTACCTCAGTGCCTGTGTCTCGCAGGTGCGGGCCAGTTCCTGCTGAGCTGTGGAGCTTGTCTTGGGCCCACTCCCGGTTTTTCCAAGCTCCTGGGAGGGTATCTTTCTCCAGGTGCTAATTGGCTATGGAGTCCTGTGGCCCAAGCTGAGGTCCCTGCCCACTGATGGAGGCCAGAATTTCCTGTCCCTCGGTCTCTGTGGCCCGCGGAAACCGGCAGAGTCGGTGAGCACTGGGGCTCATTTTGCCCCTACTCGGGGCTTTTCAACGCTCCTGGGAGAGTAACTTTCTCCCGGCGCTGCTTGACCCTGGAACCCTGTTGGCCCAGGCAGACGTCTCCTGCCTCAGCCGCTGCTGTTGGGATCCAGGGGGTTTCTATGCCTGCCTACCTCAGTCCCTGTGTCTCGCAGGTGCGGGGCAGTTCCTGGTGAGCTGTGGAGCTTGTCTTGGGCCCACTCCCGGCTTTCCTAGCTCCTGGTAGGGTATCTTTCCCCCGGTGCTAATTGGCTATGGAACCCTGTGGCTCCATAGCTGAGGAAAGCTGAGGTCCCCGTGAGACAAATCTTTCCAGCACCTATCTCGATTCCAGAATCCTATGTACCTGAACTTCCAACTCCCTATATCTTCCCTGAAAGGCCAACCACATTTTATTGACAGGTGATGCTTCCACATTACACAAAAGAGTCTCTCTACCTTTCCCATCTTTTATTCCAATAAAAGGCTTTTTTCTTACAATAATAAACTGTATATAATAACAACAATTATGAAAACTACCAGGTAAGATTTACATTCACACTGTTCAGCCCATATGTATTTAATAAGCTTGGAGAAAGTACTCTACTATCTATCCTATCTTGGTAAGTTCAGAGTTCTGTACCTAAATCAATTTCTATCATAACTTGCATTGCCAAGCTAAAGCATCTTTTTAGACTTAAAAAATATTTTCATAATCTTAAACAACTTAAGCTTAAATGTGCGCCTATAACTATGTAGTCTTCAATCTCATCAGAGACCTGAGAAGGAATAAATATAACCTGAGTATGTAGGAAGTACAGTCAAACACTTCCCAAACTATAGAAATGACAGGAAAAGCTGGCAGCCTAGATAGTCCCTGAAAATTTCTCTGTGTTAATGGAGTGTCATCTTCATCCTTAAGCCCCAGAATATTGGACAGATTTTTTGTGAAGCAGGAAATATGGAAGGCTTGCCTACCTTGTCCTCACAAATCTCAACAGTTGACTTTCCTGTATCTTGTTTGTCCAGATTGGACAGCATTCTCTCTGTACTTGAAGCAAGGACAGTTAATTGTCCACTGGCTAGATTACCATATATGAAGGAAACTCCATAATGAGGTTCTTTGATGTTCCTCATTTTCCTTGAAGTAGAATGGAGGTGTTGTCAGAAGCAGACCTGTCTCATTGTCAAAAAGGTCTTTAATAATAAAACATCTTTCAGTGCTTTAAATCTTTAAATGATGCTTTTGCAGACTATCTATAGTATATCTGAATAACAAATGTTGCTTGTTTCTAACTATTTACTATCTACTCATCCTTGGAAACATATTTCTATAATCAACTAAACTAGTATCCAACGTGACTATGAGTTTGATTCTCTGACTGTTAACATGCATTTTTAAATTATCCTAAAGAGTTTGTAATCTCAGCTTTTTAAAATCACTGGAATTTAACATTTCTTTTTAAGAATTATATAGGACTTCTCTGGTGGAATTTTGGGGTCACTTAAGTATACAATCATATGATCTGCAAATAGTAATATTTTGATTTCTTCCTTTTCAATTTGTATTCCTTGACCTCCTTTTGTTGTCTAATTGCTCTAGCTAGAACTTCCAGTACTATATTGAATAGATAGGGAGAGAGAAGCAGCCTTGTTTAGTCCCTGATTTTAGTGGGATTGCTTCAAGTTTCTATCCATTTAGTTTGATGTTGGTTACTGGCTTGCTGTATATTGCTTTTACTATGTTTAGGTATGGGCCTTGAATTCCTGATCAAGACTTTTAACATGAAGGGATGCTGAATTTTGTCAAATGCTTTTTCGGCATCTAATGAAATGACCATGTGGTTTTTTTCTTTGAGTTTGTTTATGTAATGGATTACATTGATGAATTTCTGTATATTGAACCATCCCTGCATCCCTTGGATGAAGCCTACTTGATCATGGTGAATGATCGTTTTGATGTGTTATTGGATTCAGTTGGCAAGAATTTTACTGTGTATTTTTTGCATCAATGTTCATAAAGGAAATTGGTCTGAAGTTCTCTTTCTTTCTTTGGTCTTTGTCTGATTTAGGTATCAGCATAATCTTGACTTCATAGAACGAACTGACTAGTGTTCCTTCTGTTTCTATTTTGTGGAATAGTTTGAAGAGTATTGATATTAGTTCTTCTTTTTTGAAGGTCTGAAGAATTCTACACTAAGCCCATCTGGTCCTGGGCTTTTTTTGGTTGGGAGACTATTAATAACTGCTTCTATTTCTTTAGGGGTTATAGGACTGTTTAGATCATTTATCTGATCCTGTTTTAACTTTGGCACCTGGTATCTGTCTAGAAAATTGTCCATTTCATCCAGACTTTCCAATTTTGTTGAGTATAAGCTTTTGTAGTAGGATGTGATGATTTTTTGAGTTTCCACAGTTTCTGTTGTATCTCCCTTTTCATTTCTGATTTTATTAATTTGGATACTGTCTCTGTGCCCTCCGGTTAGTTTGGCTAACGGTGTCCAATGGAGGTGCTAGAGAAAGTACTGAAGGAGCTGAAGGGATTTGCAACCCCATATCAACCAACCAGACCCCCTAGAGCTCCCAAGGACTAAGCCACCAACCAAGGAGTACATATGGCTCCAGCTGCATATGTAGCAGAGGATGGCCTTGTCAGGCATCAATGGGAGGAGAAGCCCTGGGTCCTATGAAAGCTCGATAGATGCCCTAGTGTAGGGGAATTTAGGGCAGGTAGGCAGGAGTGGGTGGGTAGGAGGTGGAATACCTTCATAGAAGCTTGGGGAGGGAGGATGGGATAGGGAGTTTCTGGGAGGGGGGCTGAGAAAGGGGATAACATTTGAAATGTAAATTAAAAAATATCAAAAAAAAGAATTATATAATTACAATGTCTTAAAAAGAGATGGTACATAATATAACCTCAC
This sequence comes from Uromys caudimaculatus, assembly GCA_028551405.1. NCBI lineage: Eukaryota > Metazoa > Chordata > Mammalia > Rodentia > Muridae > Uromys > Uromys caudimaculatus. Next base: position 9,788 of record JAPYYD010004289.1, on the reverse strand, counting down.
TTTTGTATCAATATACAAAGATCTATACCAATGTAACATTTTGGCTAGTAGCAACTTTATAGTTTAAGAGTAAATTAAATAATCTACATTTTATTTCTATTGTTCCTACATTCTTTTTATATGCCCCTTTTTCTTTTCATCCCCCTTGACCGTCTTTCCCCATGTTTCTTCCCTGTCCAAGATCATAACAACTAGCAATCAACTCCCTTAAATGACAACAAACATCCATCTACTCCACCTTTTGGGAATGGGAGCATCACTCTCTTAAAATTGTTTCCTATTAATTTGAGGTGGGGTGTCAATTTCATTTTGGGAATGCCCTAAAAATTGGGATTTTAGTCAGTCTTAAGAAAGATAGCTGTAGTATTTGCTGTTCAGTCTCTGCATGATGAGAAAGTTCAGGATTTAATTGAAGTCCTGAATGAACAGTCTGTGATACTGGATGATCTAGGTAGCAGTTTTGAAATTGTTCCTGAAGCAGATTTTGAGGAAACAGCATTGAGGATGTCTGAGGTAGGATCACCTGCGCTACTTGTCTTGTACTCTTTGGTGTCTGGTCCTTTTGTTCTGCAAATATATAAACTTTCAAAGGTAGTATATATTTCTGTATTAACATAAGTATGGAATGTTGATATGTATAATTAGGTTGGAGATGATCTTTTGCTCTCTGTTCTAGCAGGTGAGGTTTATATCTTTCTTTATAACTTAATTTGAACTGTACAACAAAACTGTAATAGAAATTTCTGTTTAGGTTATTTAAAAGTAAGGAGGTCAAGATAAGTCCAGAGGATTTTGTAGACAACAAGATTTATTGGCTATACATAGCTGAAGTTATGGCTGGAGACTTTTTCATGTCTCATCCTGTCTCAGAGCTGTTTCTATGTAGAAAGATCAACATTCATTTTGCCTGTTTTGTTCTTCTTCTTGATTTCTTTCTTCCTGTCTGCACTGAATATTTTCGGAGGTGTTCCCCTGTCAAAGCTGATATTTATCAATTTGGAATCAATGCAATCTTTTCTTTTCCTGTGGAAATAAATAAAAAGCCTCTCCCCTAGCATAGCATCTTTTCTTCCCTCCATTTTGAAGTAAGGACATCCTTAATATACATACTCTGATTTCATTCAGCAGTTTTTTCCATAATCCAGAATCTATCAGCAGCTGTTTGTTTTTGTTCATTAAAATTCAAGAAATTTACTGTTAATAAACCACTATGTAACCTAGCTCTGGGGGTCTTTGTTGCCCCTTTTTGTTTGTTAAGCATTTCCTTTAAAATATGTTTAGATCTTCTACAACTGCTTGTCCTGTGGGATTGTAAGATATAACTGTAACATTTTCTATGCCATAATGTCTAAAACATTGGTGTATTCTAATGGGTACATATGTTTAAGCATCATCAGCTTCAATCTGTAAAGGCATTTCCAAGTGGGATGGTTTGTTATGCTTGGCCCTGGGAGTAACGCTATTAGCTCATAGTGCTTCCAGTTAACAGGCTCTTCCTTATAGTAAAAATAATTAGGGAAAATACTATTCTGCTCCATAATTCTAACATTCCTAACTTAAGCTACTATAAAGTATAGTTCAACAGGATAGATAATTGAGCTCACACAGTATGCCTCAATTGGTCTAACACCATGAGAAAAGAGTTGGAACACACCCACTCCTGATTGCAAGAGACTTTGGTCAAGACTCTGAGCTTCTATTTACCCAAGTCAATATGCTAACCATAAATCAAAAGCTTAAACCAGAATACTTCCTCATTTATTTTTAGTGCTATCTATAAAGAAAAGAGTAAAAAAATACAGATGATTATGGATTAAGAAGGTTATTGACTATGAACATTATGTAGGCATATTTGAATTCTAGAAATATAGAAGATATTTATTTTCCCATATATGCTGTCCAAGACATGAATATAGAAGATCTGGAATCAGGCACATGATGTACACATGTAGAAAATTATTTGCAATTCCATATTCAATAAAGACAAAAAAGAAAATGTCAAATAAATAAGGCAAGAATGCTATTTGTTCATGAGGAACACTGTGGCTCTTGTGTTTCCCATAATACTTTACTTATACATATTTCCACATCTCTCTTAGCATAATCTCCAATAATACAACCTTATGTGGAATGACCTCCCCCCCCATTGCAGTAGACTATGTTTTTGTCCATTCACTGAACTTCCACATTCTCTAATGAATCCTTTTCATTTTGTGCTTTGTGTTATCAATGTCATGAACCCAACAATAATGATCTTGTGTATGAAGGTAGCCACCTTTACAAAGTGTGCATTACCAATTGATTCAAGCAGTCTGGGGGACATGCTTTATCCAACAGTAAAATTTCAGACAAACTGAGAAGATACTCTTTATTATTTAATTTTCAGAATTAATTAACTTTAATGAAATTTAGAAATGCTGACTGATCACAGGATTGAGCCATTAATTCCTCTGAAACATGAATTGTCAAAATTAACATTTGAGGAAGACACAATCAATATGGAACTGAAACCCTTGTTTTGAGCTCTTAGTTTGCTGAAGCAAAACCTGACTTATTTTCACAGTATTATGAATGGGGATAGGAAGGCTATCCCTAAGATTCATGGCTAATTAAAATTTTTAAATTGTATAATCTGAAAATTGGTCTTTGCAACAAAATCACCCACTCAACTTTGAGCACGGCATTCTCTGTGCTCAGTCGTAATGAGCTGTTCTGTGCAGGATGCAATCCTTGACGTTTGTCATAATCCTCAGACCACCCAAATATAGCAATCTGCTATTTGGAACCGACACCCTAGAAACCTCTCCCATTCTCTTCTTCACGCCATATTTTTAAAGAGCTATCAGTCATCTGCTGAACTCCCTCATCATACTAATGGCTTCTATAAATACCCTGACACATCATCCTTCTCTACATTGCCTGGGAAGAAAGGAGAGAAATGTGTCCTCAGAGTCTGCGACCAGGACCACAAGGTGCTCCAACTCAGGTGATCATGACAACCAAAGCATTACAGGCCCCCAAGCTAAGTCCTATGTATAGCATTTCACAGGTCTTGAATTGGAGAAGCATTGTAAGATATGAGATCATAGCAATTGTTCCGAATACCTTTAAAATTTTACATTCTACTGCTTAATGGTGGGCTATATTTGATTTATCTTGAGTTCTTTAAGACCTCTTTTGGGTGGGAAAGATTCTATTTTAAACTCCTGTCTCAGCTCAGGCTGCTATAGAAAATACCACCAAGGAGCTGATTTCCTGTAAATCACTTAATTCTCAGCCCGCGCATTCTAAGCACTACAGAGACAAATGATTGACCTGCCAACATGGCTGGCTCTTGACAAACTTCAGTTGTTTTATGACTGTGTTCTTATATGGTCTTTTCCCCCTCATCTTATAAAGCCACTAACCTATGAAAACAACAACCTTTTGAAGTTATTTAAAGTCAATTCCTTCCTACTGCCCAATCTCCAAATACCATTCTATTGGAGACTAGTGCTTTAATATTGGAATGTGGGTGGGGCACAAACATTCACCCTAAAATTCAACCTTGAAAAATATCAAGACTTGAGAAAAGATTATCAGTTTGTACTCTCTTCACTGGACAGATTTCAACATGTATGCTTTCTATATTCACCATAAAATGAGGAGCCATAGTTACCAGTTAAAACCCACATTCCTCAGACAGAAGTGGCATGGATCCTCTACTCCACATAATGATAATCTTCCCAGCCATCAACAAGAGGGGGAGGGTGTGAACCAGCATTTTGTGATGATTATTAAAGGCAGCATATAATTTGTCATCCGAGTCTCTGACACTAAGAGAAACAGCAATTAATAATTACTCTAGTCATTAATATAAGTCTAAGTACTAATTAATCTACTTATGGATAATTATTTTGAGCACAAATGGGCTTGTGTGCCTGATGCCCATACAGGTACCCTGCAGAAACTATGACAGGTTTCTTATTACTGAAATATTTTACACTCATGACAGAGCCAACATCATTGTCCCTGTTTGACAGATGAGAAAACCAAGGCTAAGAAAAGTAAACAATAAGGTAAATCAAGGACCTGCTTTTAACTGAACTTCTTATGTGCCCAAAAGCCTGTGATTTTGCTACCAAGTTGCTTCACTATAAACAAGAGAAAGTATACTGACCAAGAAAGGGGTATACTTATATATACCTGCCTCCATCACTCCACCACCGTCTCTGAGTAGAAGATATTAAAGACAAATTACCTGGTCAGAGGTCAAAGAAAAGTAAAAAAAAAAAAATCTGAATTTTCACAAATGCTTGACAACTGTGACAGTGTTGACTTCCAGGTCAGCATAACTACACTGCATCCTTATGGTAGCATTCTTCCTTCTAGGGCCAAGACCCTTAGGCAAGAAATGCCCTGAAAAATAAGAACTTCTGTAATGGGTACTAAATGAATGAAGTCACTCCAGTTCCTAGGTTCTCAAACTCTGGATCCTGTGTATGGAAGAGATGGATACTGATTCACAGTGTTCACAGTAAGTCTACACCCTGGAGAACCTTGCTATAGCCCCTCAAAGCATGGTCACTTAACTAATGAGATTCATTGTGATGTCCCTGAGAAATCAAAAGTCAATGCGTGTGTGTGTGTGTGTGTGTGTGTGTGTGTGTGTGTGTGTATGTGTGATATGTATCTCTGTGTGTTTATGTGTGTGTCTCTCTGACTTTGACTCTCTATTTCCTCTCTCTGACTCTCTCTCTCTCTCTCTGTCTCTATCTCTGTCTCTGTGTGTGTGTGTGTGTGTGTGTGTGTGTGTGTGTGTGTGTGTGTTATATAGAAGCCAAAACAATGAGTGGCCTGGCAATACATCCACAATAATATAATAGTGGCACTTTAATTTTTGGTGTAACAAATAACTGTCTAATTGAACAATATAACTGTCTAATTGCTCAATATGGATGAGATTCCTCATAGAATATCCAACCCAATGTGGTCAGTCCCAAATATCTGTATATATGAGCAAAACCACATTGTCTCATCAGGTTGGATATGTATATATGCCTATATATAAAATTTAAAAAGAGGTAATGAATTTGAGAGAGAGTTGGAGGTACACAAGAGGAGCTTGGACATGAGAGAAGAGACCAGAAGATACTGTAAATACAGTGATCATGTATAAACTTTTCAAAAGTATTTTAAATGAAAATTTTAAATTTTTTCAGTGCTACCAAACCAGTGCTTTAATATTGTGACCAACCTAGTCAGACCAGTGACTACTGAAAGTACAGAATCATTATCATATTTCATTTTCTGAAAATAAATTTTGCATGGGAAATGGCAATGAATGAAATGCCTTAAGAACGGACAGATCATCCTATACATCCATGCGTGGTTTGTAATATTTCTGTTACATTTTTATTTATTTATGAGAGACATGTATGTCACAGAACAGATATAGAAGTCAGACAAGTAGTGGGAGTTGGTTCTTTCCTTCCATCATCTGGGTCTTGGGATAGAACACAGATGATCAGCTTGAAGGAAGTGTTTTCATATTACTAGCCATTTGGTGGGGAAAATGAAAGTTTCTGCTATTTGTTGCAGTCATCAAAAGCAAGTCCACATCTACTAAGACTATTCCAACAAGAGCAAGGACTTCCAGTGGGATACATTTGCCAATGATTGCTCACTGATTCTCCCCATGGAATGACACTATGTCAAGGACTGTGTTAGCTTCTGCTGCTAGCAAGATCAGCTTTGAGAAGTGGAAGAACTTCTTGCTAAGCGTATGCATAACCTACGTCTCTAGTTCAAGGCCATTTTGCTTATGAACACAACAGATAATGAAATAACCACAGAAACAGGCTGATTGATAAAGTCATGTTAACTACTTCACTATTAAACTTTTCTTATGGCAGACCAGTTTTGTGAGGACTCCTACAGCATAACAGCTCTACATATATTAACAATTGACACATCTACCCATATACCTCTTGCCTAGACCTTGGTGTCACCAATTTTCCAATCATACTTCTTCCAAATCCCCAATTAGTGTAAAGAAACCAGGCCCTTGTACACCATGAATGATCTTTGGTGAAGCAACAATAGGTGTGGATGATAATGAAAAAGAGGAATTACTGGCGAGTCACCTTCCAGCACTGTTCCAAGAAGCCCAGAGAAGGAACTCATTATAGATAAAGAAACTCTAACTACTGCCTACCTGGCCATCCCAGCATCAATTTCATAGGTATCTTCTCTCTATTCTCTCAGCATTATAGCACTAAAATTTGTCTCACAGTAAAGAAATATTTTTTAACCAATATTAGTTCACTTGTGACAGGAATATTGGCATTAATAACTTGCATTTTAATAGATGTCTAAAAAATTCAAGTATTGCTTTGCTACTAAGACCTTACTTGTCTACAGTTTTTCTGTTTCAGAGAGGCTGTATCAGAAAGCATAGCATCTTTAACATGCTTGTCCAGGGTTCTGATACATCTACCTGCTTTGGGCTCATTTTTTTTAGTTTAATTCCACATTATCTGAGTCCTGTCAGATAGCCCCAATGAACTTTCTTTATGCAAACCCCTCCTTGGTCTTTTTTACATAGTCTACTTTAAAAATATTTTCAAAATATTTTAATTTAAAAATATTAAAATGGTTTTAAAATATTTGGTATGAAAAATACCATTCTCCTTTTGAAGTTATATAACATTCAGAAGATGTCATAATTAATGTAATTCAAATCTAGTATAAAATTCACCATTTCTGGGCTTCTCTAATAGCTTGGTCATGGTACCCAGAGCCCTAGTCCAATCACTTGGCTTACTGGTCTCAGCTCATCGTTACAAAGGAGTAGATCTGCCCAGTGTAGAATAAAATGCAGCATTCATTAGTCTGTGTCTTTTTATTTTAAATGGGTATGGGGTTTTGTTGTGCATGTATGTCTATGTATTATATACATCTCTGGTGTCCATGGAGGCCAGAAAAGTAAGATAAGAACCCCTCTGAACCGACATTACAGGCAGTTGTGAGATATCATGTTAGGAATCAAACTTGGGAGAGCAACCAGTGCTCTTATTCTGCTGAGCCATCTCTGTAGTCTTGTATCTATTCTTTGATGTCCACTTTGCATGACTTGAGTTGCTATCAGTTGAACCCAATAGAGTTAAATTAAATGTATATTAAGAAGCAATGTTGATAATTAATTAGGCTTAAGATGTATATTTTACAAACGAATGTCGTTAACATTGTTCAAAAAGGAATCAATTACTTCCTTAAGTAATAAATATTTATGGCCTTAACCCTACACAAACCAACTGAAATAAGTCACTGTGACTATATTTTCCATATCCTAAAGTTTAATTATTGACGTTGTAGAAATCAATAAAGCATGAATGTTCTCAACATTTGTGGAATTACACCTGTAATTTATCTGGGTATGTGTTCTACTTTGCTTTCTGTTGCTGAAATAAAACACTGGTTTTGTTTCCCAAGACCACTTGGGAAGGAAAGGGTTTTTTTCCATTTACATCTTACAACTCACAAGTCACACTCTTATCTCTGAGGAAGTCAAAGCAGTTACTCAATCAGGAACCTGAAGACAGGAACTGAAGCAGAGGTCATGGAGAATTGCTGTACGTTGTCTTGCTTTCCACGGCTTACTCAAATTGTTTTCTTATATGACTTGGGGACAACCAATATGGGGTTGGTTGGTTATCCACAGTGGGCTGGGACCTCTGAAATCAATCATTAAATCAAGAAATTGCCCACAGGCATGCTGCCAAGCCAATCTGATCGAAGCAATCCCTCAACTGAGATTCCTTCTTCCCAGGGGACTCTAATTTGGATCAAGTTGATAAACAGTACTGAGCACAGTGTGTAAAACATAATTTTCTTTCATTTCTTTTCTAAGCCACAAAGAAAATGTAGGAATGCTAAGATAAGAATGAGGTGGTAGCAAAAACCCAGGTTACTGTCTCAGTTCCAGCCTCTTCTCTATAAAGGTACATTTTTTAATAGGGTCACTAGGTGCTTACAAGCAGCGTGCTCTCCACCCGTTACTGCGTGGCATACATTGAACAGGATCATGTATTTTCATTCTTCTACCGCTAATTGCATGCTTCTTGCTTGCAACATTAAGACAGAAGGTTACTGCCGTGTGATAGACCATGCTCTGGCCCTGAAATTCAAGCTGTTAAAAACCAGCACAAAGGTCACAAGGAAAAGAACTTAAGCACCTTGTGAATATGGAGGCTGCAGAAATTTCTATGAAAACCAGAACCCAAGGATGAAAAGACTCCCATTGACAACATCCTTCAGTACCACAGAAAAATCCACTCAGTATCACAAGTGTAACTAAACAAGCATCTGGACAAAATAGAAATTAACTGATAGATGACATAATAGACAATGACGACACACTTCTCACTCAAATGTATGTCCAACTCCTAAACATTCTTTCTACCCAAATTTCAGTCAAATCTGTTTAAAACTTATCATCTAAAAAGAACAGACTAAATATCATCTCTATATTCACAATTATTGTAGATATTGTTACATTTATTTATATACCCAGTATGTTACAATTATATACATAATATATATATATATATGTTATATATAATCATAACAAATAATTATTTGCAGGCCAATAATGGCATAATCAAAGACAAATGGGATTTTTTTATGCCCAGAGATATTTCAGGATGTTACAGTTTTACAACTCCAAAATAAAGTTGTTTAAAAATGAAACAAAACCAAATTAATAAAAATCTGTCCGTCATCCTCTGCCACTAAATGTAACACATTTGTTGAGAATTTGTGGCCGTTTCTCCCAGACACCAAGCTCTTTTTCCTACTACAGATATTAGCCACATTCTAGGGCACGTACATTATGAGTTTTCAATGGTGCCATACACAATATTAATCAGAGGTGCTTGGGGATCTGTAACTGAACACTGGCTAGCAATAATAGAGCAACAATGGTCACAATAGTCTGATTTCCAGAGGTAACTTGCTATTTTGTCAGAAAAAAATCATATTGTATGAATATTACTTACGCTTGAGAAATTTAATACAAATGTAGTTTGAAGAAATGGCAGAGAGAAAAGAGCAAGAAGCCCTAAAGTTGATCATCTGCCCTGAGTCATGAGTTCCTGGGTTTCTCTACCTCTGTCCTGAAATTCAATTTCATCAGTAGAAGTATTTACTATAATTTTTTACCTCTCTCTCTCTCTCTCTCTCTCTCTCTCTCTCTCTCTCTCTCTCTCTCTCTCTCTCTCATTTGTGTTAAAGCTGCTATCCCTTCTATGCTTATTAACTTTCTTTCAGATTCCAGCTAGAACACTGGCTGGACCCTGTACCTAAATGTATATATCACCTCCCTACAGCTTCAAATTCACAGGTCTCAGGCCCCAAAGTGCTGTTGCTAAGCAATCATTTGTGTAGATGGGAACTATAGAAGCACAAGTATGGCCATGAATATGACACTGGAGCATGGTTTTTAGCTGTGCCATCATTCCCAAAGCTTGAGAGAGTCTTTGATTATTAGCTTCAAGGACTAAATTTATTTGGAGATTGCAGTTTACTAAACACCTTTCATGATAAATTCAAACCCACATGCAATGGGTTAGTAAGAAACACTGTTCATCGTGTTCCTTTAACCTTCTTGAGCCTGGAGCTCACTCTTTATGAAATGCTTGTTAACATTTCATTGAATGCATCTGAAGGAATATTAGGTAAGAAGCTACAAGGATAAGCAAATTTTAGATAATAATTTAAAAGCAATCAATAGCCACATTAATGAAACC
>JAPYYD010004287.1:0-13253 GCA_028551405.1 Uromys caudimaculatus | reverse complement strand
TGGGCCTTGAATTCCTGATCTTTCCAAGACTTTTATCATGAAGGGCTGCTGAATTTTGTCAAATGCTTTTTCAGCATCTAAGGAAATGACCATGTAGTTTTTTTCTTTGATTTTGTTTATATAGTGGATTACATTGATGGATTTCCGGGTATTGAACCATCCCTGCATCCCTGGGATGAAGCCTACTTGATCATGATGAATGATCCTTTTGATGTGTTCTTGGATTCGGTTTGCGAGAATTTTATTGAGTATTTTTGCATCGATATTCATAAGGGAAATTGGTCTGAAGTTTTCTTTCTTTGTTGGGTCTTTGTGAGGTTTTGGTATCAGTGTAACTGTGGCCTCATAGAAGGAATTGGGTAGTGTTCCTTCTGTTTCTATTTTGTGGAATAGTTTGAAGAGTATTGGTCTTAGGTCTTCTTAGAAGGTCTGATAGAATTCTGCACTGAACCCATCTGGTCCTGGGCTTTTTTTTTTTTTTTTTTTGGTTGGGAGACTTTTAATGACTGTTTCTATGCTTCTATTTCTTTAGGCATTTTGGGACTGTTTAGATGGTTTATCTGATCCTAACTTAACTTTGGTATTTCGTATTTGTCTAGGAAATTGTCCATTTCATCCAGATTTTCCAGTTTTGTTGAGTAAAGGCTTTTGTAGTAGGATCTGATGATTTTTTTAATTTCCTCAGAATCTCTTGCTATGTCTCCCTTTTCATTTCTAATCTTGTTAATTTGGATACTGTTTCTGTGCCATCTGGTTAGTCTGGCTAAAGGTTTATGTACCTTGTTGATTTTCTCAAAGAACCAGTCCTGGGTTTCTTGATTCATTGTATAGTTCTTTTTGTTTCTACTTGGTCGATTTTAGCCCTGAGTTTGATTATTTCCTACCTTTTACTCTTCTTGGGTGTATTAGCTTCTTTTTGTTCTAGAGCTTTCAGGTGTGCTGTTAAGCTGCTAGTGTATGCTCTCTCCAGTTTCTTCTTGGAGGCATTCAGAGTTATGAGTTTTCCTCTTAACACTGCTTTCCTTGTGTTCCATAAGTTTGGGTATGTTGTACTTTCATTTTCATTAAATTCTAGGAAGTCTTTAATTTCTTTCTTTATTTCTTCCTTGTCCAAGTTATCATTGAGTAGGGCATTGGTCTGCTTCCATGTGTATGTGGGTTTTCTGTTTTTGTTGTTGCCATTGAAGACCAGCCTTAATCCGTAGTGATCTGATAGAAGGCATGGGATTATTTCAATCTTCTTATATCGGTTGAGGTTTGTTTTGTGAGCAAATATATGGTCAGTTTTGGAGAAGATTCCATGAGGTACTGAGAAGAAGGTATATTCTTTTGATTTAGGATGAAATGTTCTATAGATATATGTTAAATCCATTTGGTTCATAACATCTCTTAGTTTCACTGTGTCTCTGTTTAGTTTGTGTTTCCAAGGTCTGCCCACTGATGAGAGTGGGATGTTGAAGTCAACCACTATCGTTTTGTGAGGTGCAATGTGTGCTTTGAGCTTTAGTAAAGTTTCTTTTACGAATGTGGGTGCCCTTGCATTTGGAGCATAAATGTTCAGAATTGAGAGTTCTTCTTGGTAGATTTTTCCTTTGATGAGTATGTAATGTCCTTCCTTATGTTTTTTGATGACTTTAGGGTGAAAGTTGATTTTATCTGGTATTAGAATAGCTACTGCAGCCTGTTTCTTGTGACCATTTGCCTGGAAAATTGTTTTCCAGCCCTTTCCTCTGGGTAGTGTTTGTTTTTATCAAGGAGATGCGTTTCCTGAATGCAGCAAAAATGCTTTATGGATCCAGTCTCTCAGTCTATGTCTTTTTATAGGGGAACTGAATCCATTGATGTTAGGAGATATTAAGGAATAGTGATTGTTGGTTCCTGTTATTTTCGATGTTATTTTTATGTTTGTGTGGCTATCTTCTGTTGAGTTTGTTGAAAGATTACTTTCTTGCTTTTTGTAGGGTGTCGTTTCCCTCCTTGAGTTGACATTTTCCATCTATTATCCTTTGTAGGGCTAGGATTGTGGAAACATATTGTGTAAATTTGGTTTTGTCATAGAACATTTTTGTTTCACCATCTATAGTAATTGAGAGTTTTGCTGGGTATAGCAGCCTGGGCTGGCAGTTGTGTTCCCTTAGGGTCTGTATGAGTTCTGCCCAGGATCTTCTGGCTTTCATAGTCTCTGGTGAGAAGTCTGGTGTAATTCTGATAGGTCTGCCTTTATATGTTACTTGACCTTTTTCCTTCCTGCTTTTAATATTCTTTCTTTGTTTTGTGTATTTGGTGTTTTCACTATAATGTGACAGGATGAATTTCTTTTCTGGTCCAATCTATTTGGAGTTAGGTAGGCTTCTTGTATATTTATGTTCATCTCTTTCTTTAGGTTAGGGAAGTTTTCTTCTATAATTTATTGAAGATATTTACTGGTCCTTTAAGTTGGTAATCTTCACTCTCTTCTATTCTACCTATTATCCTTAGGTTCTGTCTTCTCATTGTGTCCTGGATTTCCTGAATGTTTTGGGTTAGGAGCTTTTTGCAGTTTTCATTTTCTTTGACTGTTGTGTCAATGTTTTCTATGGTATCTTCCACACCTGAGAGTCTCTCTTCTATCTCTTTTATTCTGCTGGTGATGCTTGCATCAATGACTCCTAATCTCTTTCCTAGGTTTTCTAACTCCAGGGTTGTCTCCCTTTGTGATTTCTTTATTGTTTCTATTTCTATTTTTAGCTTCTGGATGGTTTTGTTTGTGTTTTCCTGTAATTCTGACTGTTTGATTGTGTTTTCCTGTAATTCTTTAATGGATTTTTGTGTTTCCTCTCTAAGGGCTTCTAGTTGTTTACCTGTCTCCTCTTGTATTTCTTTAAGGGAGTTATTTATTTCCTTCTTAAAGTCTTCTATCATCATCATGAGAAATGATTTTAAATCTGAGTCTTGCTTTTTTGATGTGTTGAGGTATGCAGGGCTTACTGTGGTGGGAGAGCTGGGTTCTGATCATGCCAAGTAGTTTTGGTTTCTGTTCGTTATGTTCTTACCCTTGCCTTTCGCCATCTGGTTAACTGTGGTTTTAGCTGGTCTTTCTCTCTTTGGCTGTGACTAGTCCCTACTGCCAGCCTTTGTGTCAATACTCCTTGAAGACCAGTTCTCTCTGAGAGGAATTTGGGTTTGGAGAGCTGTGGCACAGGGTCAGCTCTGGGGTGCAGACAGAAACCAGAAGGATCTTGTCCCCAGCAGTACCTTGGTTCCTGGGTCTTGATGGCTCTGCAATGGTATCTCTTGATCCAATGAATTTGAACAGAAGTGGTGGTCTTTCCTGTGCTCGATGGTGTGTTGGCACTCCTGGGATACCAGCTCTCTCCTGGCACTATCTGAGTATGGAGCCCTGTGTCAGACTATCAGCTCCCCAGCTGCTGTAAGAAACCAGAAGATCACTCCTTGGTCACAATTCCAGTTGGGTCCCTCTGAGCAGACAGGCTTGTCCACACTCCTAGGAATGTAGCTTTCTCCCAGCACTATTTGGCTATGGAGCCCTGTGGCACAGGCTGAGGTCCCCAGGCACAGATGGAAACCGGAAGACTCCTGTCCCAGGCTTTTCCTCAGTCCTTGTATCCCAATGGCCTGGGAGGCTAGTTTTCTCCTGGCACTATTTGGCTATGGAGCTCTGGTGGCCCAGGCAGAGGTCTCCTGCCACAGATGGAAACCGGAAGGTTCCTGTCCCTGGCTTTTCCTCTCTCCCTGTGTCCCGAGGATTCTCTGGGCACGTCCCGCTTAGCAGTGGTGCTCGTCTTAACCCCACTCACAGCTTTTCCACACTCCTGGGAGGGTAGCTTTCTCCTGGTGTTATTTGGCTATGGAGCCCTGGTAACCCAGGCAGAGGTCTCCTGCCACAGATGGAAACCGGAAGCAATAGCCAGTGCTTTTAACCACTGAGCAATCTCTCCAGTCCCTTAAGTTTATTTTTACTTATTATTAACTTATTTATGACACATACAAATTATACATGCTATGAGGTACCATGTTATGTTTGATATGTGTATATTTTATGTAATATACATATCTGATTATACATATCCACTTCTTCCTCAAATATTTATCATTTCCTTAGAGTTAAAGGATTCAATATTTCATGTCCTAGCAATTAAGAAATGTATATATCAGCTTGTTGTTTGTTGTGGCTGGGGTCCAGGAGTCATTTCTCCTGTGCTATGCTACCTCAAGACAGAGGAAGGTCAGGGTCATCTCTCCTGTGTTCATACCCTCAGGGCTGGCTTGCCTGCCCCTCCCCCTGCTACCAGGGCCAGTTCTACTCTGTTGCCCAGGCATGGTGCAGGGCCTGCTCTCTGGAGAGCTGCAGTTGGCAAGGAGTAGGGCCAGAAAAGAGATTATTCCTTAATATTTGTGTGTGTGTGTGTGTGTGTGTGTGTGTGTATCTTATTTGACTTTGATGTAGAGTAATACTGTTTTTGTGAAAGAGTTTGGTAGAAGTTCTCCTGTTCTAATTTTATGCAACAATTTCAGAGGGAGTTTGAAGTTTTGGTAGAATTCAGCAATAAATGCATCTGGGCCAAAACCAAAGAGCAAGCACTGGCTGGACCTAGGCCTCATGCATATACATAGTAGATATGCAGCTTGGTGTTCATGTGGGTCTCCCAACAACTAGAGGGAAGGCTCTCCATTCTGTTGCTTGCCTGTGGATCTGATTCCTCTTACCCGGCCACCTTGTCTGGCCCCAATAGGAGAGGATACACCTAGTCCTGCAGTGACTTGATGTGCCAGGGTAGGGTGATACCCAAGCGGGGAGGCCTACCTCTTCTCAGAGGAGAAAAGGAGGGGGGGATGGGGAGACATACTATTTGAAGGGGGGGAATGGGAGGAGAGGGGAGGCCTGATATTGGAATGTAAAGTGAATAAATAAACTAATTAATGAAAAAATGCACCTGGACAATCTTTTTCTGTTAGGAGGTTTTATTTATTATGATTTGTTTATTCTTGAGAATTCCATAAATGTATACAATGAAACATGATTATATCATCCCACACTTTCTCCTCCAATTCCTCTTGTATCCCCCAATGTGTCCTCCCAACTTTTTTTGTTTGTTTGTTTCTTTCTTTTGAGAAGCCACTAGGTTCAATTAGGTCTACCTATAAGCACATGGATATAGACCATCCACTGGAGGATGGGAAACCCACTAGTAGCCACACCCATGATATTTCCTCTCCCAGAAGGTATGGATGATTAAGAGCTCCTCAGTAAGGGTCCAGGTCTGAAGAGCACCTTGTCCTGTCTATGACAGGATTTTGGCTGGCTTGATCTTATGCAGATATCTGTAATTTCTGTGCACTGATGAGAACAATAGCCATGTCATGGGTAGAAAAGAACATCTCATAGCACCTCTCTCCATCCTTCAGCTCTTCTGAGATGTTCCCTGAATGTGGGCATGAAGGGATTTGATAATGCTGTCCGATATAAGATTGGAAACTTAATTTCTTGTTCGCAATACTTTGACCAATTATACATTTTTTGCATTGACCTCTGCTTAGTAATAAAAGAGGCTCGTCTAACCTATGTGCAGAGCAGACTAGCTCTATGGGTATAACCAATAATATTTAGAAGGCAATTTGACACTATGATTATTGAGCAAACCAACTAGGGCAGGTTTCCCTTATGGCGCATGATCTCCCCAGTCATGAGCTATTTACCAGGGTTATAGTACCATAACTGAAATTCTCTCCTGCGGAACAGACAACCAGTTAAACCAGAAATTTATTACTTATCGCACAATAGTAATACCACTTTTACACCAAGTGACACATCTTGCCTGTAAGGTCAATATTGTAACATGCAAAATCCAGCACTGGATAAAACCACTGATATTTTTTCTCTCCCACCATCTGGCATAATGCATTCAAGCACTGTAAAAGCCATTCAGCAGGGAGTAAGTTTTCTGACCATTTTGAGATTAATTTCTCTATCTCCTGTGGGCAATATGTGTAGTATTTTCAGCAATAGCACCTTACCATGTAGTTATGATGGGTTTTGAGACCTTTAGTCTTCAATGAGCATAGGGAGGTATCCCAATCCTTGTACTATTATTTAATAATCATACCTTCTGGGGCTGGCATTATTCACTCATGTAAGGAAATTCTAGTTGAACTCTTTTTAAAGTTGTACTTTGAAACTATCTTATTAACTAGTAGGTTTTGATCAAGTTTATTTGTCATAGATCCTCAGTTTTGGCTAATCCATTTACTACCTCTTCCTCTCCTTCATCCCCCTGTTCTCGTCTCCCTCCCAATTCTTCAACCCTAGGTATATTCTCACTTCTTTCATGTCATACGTATTCTACAATTTCTTTGATTATATTTTAAAGATAGGTTGTGAGATAGTAGGCTTCAGTATAGCTTTTCGCATGACTGTTCTTTGTGTTAGCTCTCTCTACTAACCCCTCATTTTCCCATGTTTCTTCGTGTTTGTTTTAGTGTTCTATTGCTGTGGAAACAGCATGACAACTCTTATAAAGCAAAGCATTAAATGGGGTTTGCTTATAGTTCCAGAGGTTTAGTCCATTGTCATCATAGCAGTGAGCAGGGTGGCATGTAGGCTGAGAAGACATTGTCGTGGAGAAGTAAAGTGAGAGTTCTATATC
The DNA here is from genome assembly GCA_028551405.1 of Uromys caudimaculatus. NCBI lineage: Eukaryota > Metazoa > Chordata > Mammalia > Rodentia > Muridae > Uromys > Uromys caudimaculatus. Next base: position 6,609 of record JAPYYD010004287.1, on the reverse strand, counting down.
TGGATCTACAGGTAATAGGAAGAGAGATAGCCTGGCTTGGGTTTTTGAAACCTCATAGCCCACCCCCAGTGATACACTTCTTCCAACAAGACCACATGTACTCTAACAAGGCCACATCTCCTAACCCCTCCCAAGTAGTGGCACTCCCTGATGACTAAGCGTCCAAACATATGAGTCAGTGTGGGCCATTCTTATTCAAACTACCACAGTGTTTAAAAGCTTTTCTACCCCCCCCGCCCCCCAGAATTCTCTTCTCCCTTCTTTTAACTTACAATTTACTTTTCCATCTCTCTTAATGTGTCTTCTTCCTCAAAGGTCAATTTCTGGCTTTCACTTCTGTTCCATACACACAAAACAAAAGATTTAAAACTAAGACCCTCATATGGGAGAGAATATGAGACATTTTTCTTTTTCTTCTTTTTTGGTTTTTCAAGACAGAGTTTCTCTCTGTAGCCCTGGTAGTCCTGGAACACACTCTGTAGACCAGGCTGGCCTCGAACTCAGAAATCCACCTGCCTCTGCCTCCCAAGTGCTGGGATTAAAGGCGTGCGCCACCAAAGCCTGTCAAGACATTTTTCTATGAGGTCTGATTTGCTCACTTTGTATAATTGTATACCATCCATTTACCAACAAAAGTCATTATTTCATTTTTTTTACAGCTGACTAACATTGCACTATTTCTGTCTATCTATCTTTCTATCTATCTATCTATCTATCTATCTATCTATCTATCTATCTATCTATCTATCTAATTTTTCTTATCCATCCAGTTGGTAATGAACATCTATTTTGATTCCACTTTTTTTGACTATTGTGAGTTCAACCTTGATGAACATGGATGTGTGTTTGTATAGTAGGAGATTATGTCCTTTGAATATATGTGCAAGAGTTGTACAAAAGGGTCATATGTAAATTCTATTTCTGTTTTTTAAAAAAGGATTTCTTTATTTTTATGTAAATGGGTCATTGCCTACGTGGATGTATGTGTACCACAAGTGCCTGGCTCTTGTAGAGACCAGAAGAGGGTGTTGGATCCCTTTGAACTGGAGTTACAGATAGTTGTGAGCTACCAAGTAGGAGCAGGGAGCTGAATTAGGTCTTCCACAAGAGTAACAAGAACTCTTGACAGGGAGAAGAAAGCAGATTTCAGAGGAAGATGCTGTTGATACTACCGAGTGAGAACAAGAACTATCTCCCAAATTAAAGTCTATTAAGTGAGCTTTATTTACCATGCATAGCACTGACTTTCCAAAGTGGCATTTGAGGGTGTAGTATGGGCTAACTTTTCAGGCCTCCTTTTATAGGTGAAAAAGTATAAACTGGGGGTTTTGTAAAATAAGGATTTTGAAAGCAAATTTTATAGAAGCAGATGGTAAGTTAGATTGTTTGACAGAACATCTCAAGGTTCCTTCACAGAAGACCTTATCTTATCAGGGCAGACTACAAGTGAGTCAAGTTTCATTCTAGAAACAGAACATCTCAGGACTCCTTGGCAGAATACCATCTTACGAGGGTAAAGTATGCTGAGTCAAGGTTTAATTTTGTAACAAATAGAACCAACTTATTCTGACCTTATCACAAAATGGCTTTTTACGCTAAGATGGAATCAGAACAGTCCATCAGTGTAACCAGGAAACATAACTGGTCAACATTGTCTGCTTTGAAGATGGAGGGACCAACAGTCCTACAATGCAAATGGCCTCTAAAACTTGGAAAAGGAAACTAAGCTTTTAGAAAGCATGTCATCCTCCTGACACCTTGTGGAGTCCAGAATGGTGTGTGTTGCATGACTGGATCACACTACACATTAAATGTCCGGACCATAAGACTGCACTGCAATGCTTTTGGTTTTAAAGCACTAGGATGTAGTAGTTGATTATAGCGCCAGTACAAACGTTAGTGCCAGTACTTACTATAAGAGCACACACAACATTGTTAGATAATATCCCCAGTAATATTTTAAAATTTATTTGGAAAATATTGTGTGATATAGTTGATGAAAGAAAGTCTGGATATAACTTCTAAACTTACATTTAAGAATTTAGGAAAGAATAATCACACCTTACATTGTGTACATTTACATGCATTGGTGTTCAGACCCATTGACATCTATTACATAGTTAGAAGTCTCTAACACCTTATTTGCTCATTTACTTTGTGGCAATATTAAAATATTTTTCTATTGCATAAAAGGTTGTGCCTGGGAGATTCAGTGGTTGAAGAAAAAGCAGCTGAACAAGAGTCAAGGTCTTTTGAGTTATTCAAGGAGTTACAACACAGGCTTGTAAGCATAGCTCCTGGTTGGTGAGGGCAAGGGGATAATGAATTAAAGGCTAGTCTCAGCTATATAGTGAATTTGAAGAGTGCTTGGGCTGCAGGAGATCCTGTGTCAAAAAATCAAAACAACAACAACAACAACAAAAAAACAAAAAACAAAAAAACCAACCAAAACCCATCCCCCAAAAAAATCAAACGAAATTTAAGATTTTTAAATTTCATTTGTCATTAAGTAGCTATACACATTTTTATCTTTTGTCAGAATCTGAAATAATTTCTGTAAAATGGAAAACAGATGTTTTACTTTATTTCTCCAGAGAGTTGTGAAGATTCACACAATTGCAAACAGTAGTGGTCATTCACAGGTGACAACTTTAGTGACTGCTAGGCAACATTGGGTGATGTTACCTTTTCTGTCAACAGCATGTGTTCCTCTGCTGGTTCCTGCATAGAGGGGCTCTGTTTGTGCTCTTTGGAATCTATTCTCACATCTATCATTGCCTATAGGAAAAGGACATTTGTTTTATATGAACCCTATGATTTTAGAACTTGGCTTATTTATCACACCAGGCAGAAGAACACGTATGGTTTAATATTATTCAGGGAGTTATTTTTGGGGAAAGCAAGCATGGTGTTAGTGAGCTGATGTGTCTGTGGGAAATTAACATGTGATATCTTAATAGCACTCCTCCCAACCCCTACCAATGCCTGCATAAACAAAGCTCAGAACAACTGAAATAGCTTTTGAAGCTCACATCACCTACTAAGACATTTACAAACAAAAGGGCCATTAAAAGTAGAGATGGTTATTTTGGCCCAGGGATTTATTGATGGCATCCTCACTGATAGCTGATGGACAGGAGATCTAGGCTGAACTGCATTGTGACTCTGACTGATGGAGTCACAGTGAATGTCTTATTTCCAGTATGTCATGCTCCTTTGTAAACACAGGTTCTTATGTAGTTTAGGCTAACCTTAAACAGTAGCCAAGGCTGACTGTGAAGTCCTGATCCTCCTGCCTCCACATCTTAAATGCTGGGATGACAGCTGGTGCCACCATGTCCAACCACTTTCTCTTTTATGAATATGTATATGTATACGTATACATATATGGGACACAATTCTTCATTTGCCAATTCCATTTGTCACATGCCTCTTTGCTGTGATGCAGGCCACCCCAAAGCACTTAAAGGAGCTGGATATAGACCATGTACTCAAGTTGGTGTTTTCTTCCAGCACTTGAAGCAACATCAAGTGACTATTAGTACTTTAGCAATAAATGCTTAGTTGGGTTAGATCTCTACATAATAAATAGACCAATCTAGGTATGGTGGCTCATGACTATAACTCTAGTGTCTGGAACTTAAAGGAAAGGTGATCAGAAGTTTAAGACCAGGCTGAACTACTTGAAAGCCTATCTCAAAAACATCACCATGAAGTTAAGTTTACCTAACAAAAACCAAACATGATTTCTCTGCTTACCCCATTCTGGCATTTTTTAAAAACTTCTCCAATGCCCCTTTCCTGCCAGCCTGCCCTCCTATCTAGGCTATAGCCACAGTGGTTGTTACTTCTTGGAACAAGTCATCTCTCCCAAGAAAGGTTTGGTACCTGCCATTTCCTCTGCCTTGACTGTTTTCTGCTTCTGTTTTTCATGGCTGGTTCCTTTTCCGTGTTTCACACCTCAGCTAAAATGTGACTTCCTCAAAGAGGTTTCTCTGGTCTGCTCAGCATAGGGCCTGCCTCCCCTGCTTGGTCATGATGCTCACTCTATTCTTCAATAGGATTTTGCTGCATCTGTAACCACATTTAGTTGGTCATATTTTGCTTCTTCTTTTTACTACACTGTATATTCCATGTAGGGGTGTCTATATATTTGTTGCATTTGTAACTGCAAATCTAGTGTTCAGCACAAATTTGATGCTTGGGAAGTATTTGTGAAAATATGGCCCCATTTTATTACCCTGATGGCAGATTTGGATGAACTCTTAAGAGGCTTAGAAACTTTAGTGGTTCATAATCTTTCTTTGTCAGTAGTTATACTCAAATGTCCTTTGTTTCATTTACCCACTTTTAGTATGTCATCTAGGCAAATGTCAGAATGATTAATGTGAGTGAGGTGACAACTGAAAAGTAGGCGATAATGAATTCAGGTTGGTATTTTCTCCCAGCTCTTGGAACAATGATGGGTTGATGGATTTGATTGAAATAAAATTTTGTGAGTCTTTTATGTGCCAGAGAGAGAGAGAGATAGAGAGACAGAGAGAGAGAGAGAGAGAGAGAGAGAGAGAGACCGAGAGAGAGACAGAGAGACAGAGACACACAGAGAAACACACAGAGAGACAGAGATAGACAGGGGCAGACAGAGACAGAGACACAGAGCGAGAGACAGAGAGAGACAGAGAGAGGAGAGAAAGAGTGTGTGTTCGAAGTAGGGAATGGATCCTGGGCCTTTTATATGCCAAGTACATATTCTGTACTGAGTTACGTTCTGGGCCACTGAGTCCTATCTTTAAGATTTTGTAGCAGATAACTTTCAGCATGATATTTGCTCAGAGTGAACTTTTGTTTCTAACTACTGCTGTAGAGAAAGTTAAGTAAGTGCCCAGCCCCTATGATAATGTCTAGAGTATGAAAAATGTTACTAGTTACAGCAGTTACTTTGATTGTTAGATATAGGACTAGAAGAAAATATTGTCATATCATCCATTAACCATTAAATACAATATATAGAGATGCTTCTTTGATTTGGATTACCAAGAAACCTAAACACTTACAATTTTTACTTTTCTTTCCTCTCTTTTCTCCTGATTAACTTTTTCAAGGCACTCTTCATGTCCTCATTCCTAAAGGTGTAGATTATGGGGTTCAGTAGAGGGGTAACAGCAGTGAAAAAAGCAGACACAACCTTGTCCTCTGGAAGGCTGATGGCTGGGCGTGAGTAGATGAAGATACAGTGTCCCAGAAACAGAGTGACCACGGTGAGATGGGCTGCACAGGTGGACAGGGCTTTCCTCTTGCCATCAGAGATCTGTTGCCTTAGACTCACAAGGATGACTGCATAGGACACTACAATAATCACAAAACATACCATAGAGATCATTCCACTGTTGGAGACAATGAGAATCTCAGTGATTCGGGTGTCAGTGCAAGCCAGTTCGATCACCTGAGGTACATCACAGAAGAAGTTGTCAATCTCATCAGGACCACAGTAGGGCAGCTTGATGGTGAGTGAGGTGAAAGATATGGAGTGGACGGTCCCCGCTGTCCACATGGCTCCTCCCAGCACCATACACACCTTCCAGTTCATTATCGTCATATACCTCAAAGGTTTACAAATGGCCACATAGCGATCATAGGCCATGACAGTTAGAAGGAAGATCTCTGTGCAGGCAAAGAGATGCAGGAAAAAGATCTGGACCACGCAGGCATCAAAAGAGATGAGCTTTTCTTCTGACAAGGTGTCGCTCAGCATCTTTGGGACAGTGACAGTGGAATGGCAGACATCAATAAAGGACAGATTGCTGAGGAAGAAATACATGGGAGTATGGAGTCGGCGGTCATATATGATTGTTATGACAATGAGGATGTTACCAACCAGAGTCAGGACATAGAAAATGAGGAATATGAAAAACACAGCCATCTGTACCTTCGGATTTGTAGATAAACCTGTGAGCTGAAATGACATCACTGAAGTTTGGTTGATGAGGACAGCCTTTTCCATTCTTTTAGTTCTTTGTCAAAATTTAAGGAGAAAACACGAAACAAACATAACACTTAACATTTGCATCAATCTTTTTTTTTTTTTTAAGTGAGGAGCTTTCTTTATTTTTATTTTTATTTTTATTTTTTTGATGCTTTATTTACATTTCCAATGTTTCCCATTTTCTGGGTCTCCTCTTTGGAAACACCCTATCCCCTTCCCCTCCCCGTCTCTATGAGGGAATTCCACCTCCCACCCACCTGCCCACCCAACCCCATATTCCCACCTTGACATTCCCCTTTACTGGGGCCTCTAACATTCTCAGGTCCAAGGGCATCTCCTCTCTCCCTGATGGCCATCGAGGCCATCCTTGCATCAATCTTTTGATCCCCTAATTTCTTGGTCATTTATGATGTCATCTACAATCTAGAACCCATGAGTCAAATATCTAGTTTATTTCCCATTCTCCTCTTCCTTCCCTCCTCTCTTGATGCTGGGAATTTGATAGAAGCTCACATATTAAGTGCATGTTTTATCTCTGAGCTACTGTCTCTGTCTTGTGTTTCAGAGGAAGAAGAAGAAGAAGAAGAAGAAGAAGAAGAAGAAGAAGAAGAAGAAGAAGAAGAAGA
>JAPYYD010004286.1:0-13253 GCA_028551405.1 Uromys caudimaculatus | reverse complement strand
AAACACTGTGAACAAAACACCGTGAACAAAAGCACTGTGCTATGTGGGAGAAAAATGTTTATTTGGCTTATATTCCTAATCGTCCATCATTGAGGTAAGGGTAGATTGGTACTGAAGTGAAGACCTTGGAGGAATCTTCAGTGCATAATCCCTTGCTCCAAGGCTCAGATATAGCCTGCTTTCCTGACAGTGCCACCCACACTGAGTTGACACCGCTTACGTCAATCATCAGCTAAGAATCTCTTATTTACATGGCCATAAAGCAATCTGGGGAGGCAGTTCTTTAATTTGGGTTCCTCATTCTAGAGGATGCTAGGTTGTGTCAATCTCTAAGGACAGAACTGTGTAACTGTATATAGTTTACTTTTTATATCTAAATCACTTTGATTTCTTTATAAAATTACATTTCCATGTTTGTGTGTGTGTGTATGTGTGTATCTGCATATATGCATAAACATGCCTGTACCAGCTAGTTTTGTGTGTCAACTTGACACAAGCTGGAGTTATCACATAGAGCCTCCCTTGAGGAAATGCCTCCGTGAGATCCAGCTGTAAGGCATTTTCTCAATTAGCAATCAAGGATAGGAGGAATCAGCCCCTTGTGGGTGGTTTCATATCTGAGCTGGTAGTCTTAGGTTCTATAAGAAAGCCAGCTGAGCAAGCCAGGGGAAGCAAGACAGTAAGAAACATCCCTCCATGGCCTCTGCATCAGCTCCTGCTTCCTGACCTGCTTGAGTTCCAGTCCTGACTTCCTTTGGTGATAAACAGCAATGTGGAAAGGGTAAGTTGAATAAACCCTTTCTTCCTCAACTTGCTTCTTGGGCATGAGGTTTGTACAGGAATACAAACCCTGACGTATGACAAAGCCACAGTGTTTTTATGGAAGGCAGAGGACAGTTCATGAAAGTAAGTTTTCATTTTCTTTCTTGTGGTTTCCAAGTATTAAACTAGGGTAGTCACGCTTAGTGGTAAGTGCTTTCACATGCTCACTCCACTTCTATTTCTTAATGTGATAAAAATATTTTGCTTATCCTTTTCATCAACCTGAAAAACTGTCACCCAGGTTACCAAGCATCATAAGATTCTACTCCAGGTAAGTCTCACTTTTTTGTGACACACAAACATTTTGCCTCATACTCAGATTTCCTTTGAGCCTACAGCTCACTCTCCTTTAGTTCCTTTAGATGTTCCAAATTTTTAGTACACAAAGCATCATAAGTATCCTTCAGTCTCTCTTATGAATTGGCTCTAAGCACTTGGCTTCAACATCATTTCGGGGTGCTGCACCATTAAAATCCTTTCTCAAAAGCACTAGTCTCATACGTTAGAAAAGACAGACATCTGTGGTTTTCCTTTTGATCTTTCTCTTTCAGCGTACACACGTTTATAGCACTGACTGATCCCTTACCCATCTCAGCTTGTATCAATTCCAGTTGTCTTTTTCTACTCTTTAGATCCTTCAGATCTTGTAAGCAGCTAGACTGTTTCTCTACGTCATTCTCCTGTTGACCTCTGTGAAGCATCCTTCACAGAAGATGCACTTGCATGTGTGATTCGGTTTGCTCATGTTCTCAACCAAATAAGATGCTGCTTCTTTCTAATCTTAACACAAATGTCTGCATTGCTTAATTGAGGATTAATCGTAGATGCTGTCGACAGAAATCTAACATGTTTCACTTTATCATCTCAGTGGCCCTATTCTTTGCAAAGGGTTACTTTGGGTATCATTAAGGAGAAATGGAGTGCGTAGGGACTGAAGCTTCTGTACACAGTTGGAGTTAGTGAGTTAAAGGGGAGGTTTGTTCAGGTTCACTCTTGTGTTCATGTCTGTGCTGGTTTGTACCTTCAGAGCCATCCTTCAGAACACAGCCTGAAAGGGGACTTTGTAGAGTCATATATGAGGGAGTAAGAGTTAGGACTGCAATATGATACTCAGACACAACTCCACCATAGCTGAGCGCACTGACTATATATATATATTCATAATTTTACCCTTTAAAATCACACAAGTGTCACCTCTGACTACCTGTCATTAATAGTAACTCTCATTTCCAAAGTACATCTTTTCCCTTAACGCTGTCTGCCTTCTTTACCTTTATAGAATGAAAGTTAAATAAGCCAAATAATAACTTCGCAATTACTACAGAAAAAAGACCAGCTATGCTAAAATGAAGCAGGATAGTTTTCGCTTGTTATCATTATGGAGTATAGGTGTAGAATATAAAAATAATAATTTGCTATCATCCCACTTCTTTGGCTCTGGTGTCTCAAATCCCTGAGGGTAAGTGCTCTCATTAAGTTTACCAAACCAATTTAACTCTGACATGATCTTGACTAACTCTTCCAATCCACCGAGGCCATCCTGTCACAAATGCTGAATGTTACCATTTGAAATTCCAAGCATTCAGCAGATGTTTGACCTTCTAGCAGGTAAACCCAGTCATTCAGTTATGTATTAAGACACACAATCATTTAAATAAAAAAGAAGAAAACAATGACATTCCTGAATTTACCTACCACAAGCACTCACATGTACCCAAACTGAGATTTGCAAATAACTGGATTCATTAGCAAAACTTTGGTTGTGTGAACAGAAAAGTGAAAAAGAATTGTTATCAAGATGCTTAGAAATGAAGCACGGGAAGATACTTCAGTGGTTCAGGAGCGCGGGCTGCTCTGCCAGAGGACATTGGTGGCTCACACATAATGGCTCACAACCCTCTCTAATGCCAGTCCTAGGGAATCTGACACCATTTCCTAAAACACTCAAGCATATGAAAGTAAGTGAACTTTTAAAAAAGAATTTTAAAAGGTATTTAGAAACAAAGTCCACTGGTTTTAAAACTATATTCATTTAAGCAACAAATTCTACTCTCATGTTTATTTCATTCTATTCTAGGGACAAGGGACTTACAAATTACTTACAGGGAGTAAAGAAATGCTTAATTCCAGTACCTGCTAAAGTATGGCAAGCTCCATGAAGACAATATATATGTTTTCGCTCTCTGACATAATGCCCAATTTTCTGATGCCACATAGTAGATGTTAATGAATGTCTGATAGATGTATAATGAAATAGTAAGGTGTTTACGTGACCTAGGAGTTTAATGTTGAGAGAAATGACTTCCATCTGGCATGGTCCATCAAGGATTTCTAAGAGATAAAGCTTCTGATATGAGCTTATGAGATGGAGAAATGACTCTACAAGAAAAGTGACACCCAAGGAAGAGACCATCACACAAAGACACAGAGGCAAGAAAGCTCAAGCCAGCTTTTAGAAATCTCCATGGTCACTTTGGCAGTACAGCACAGGGAAACTATAAAGCACAGTAATGAGATGAGAGTGAAAAATTATATTGAAGCTCGTCTGCTGAATCTAGAAATACCAGTGCTAGGAGTGCAGATTTTATTCTTGAGGAAAGCTCTAGCCATTCCTGCCTATTCTGCCATGTATAGCTTTGACATTGGCTTAAGAATCAACATCCTTGATCATGAACACCACTGTCTTCAAAAACTGGTCCCAGTTTGTTATATTGGCAGCTCCTTTTGAAGAAGCTACTGAAGAGATGCCTGCCAACTCCAGCTGCTCCAGAAAGGATGACAGAAGAAAGATGAGATCCATCCCTAAAAGTGGTACTGGTGAGGTAGTGCAGATCATCTCACTGCTGTCATTCCTTACAATGTTACAGACACCAATCAGACAGATAGATGGATGGATGGATGGATAGATAGATAGATAGATAGATAGATAGATAGATAGATAGACAGATAGATAGATAGAATGATCGTTTGTATATGCTCAGCCCAGAGAGTGGCAAGATTAGAAGATGTGGCCTTGTTGGAGTAGGTGTGTCACTGTGGCTCTGGGCTTAAGAGCCTCATCCTAGCTACCTGGAAGTCAGTATTCTGCTAGCAGCCTTTGGATGAAGGTGTAGAACTCTCAGCTCCTCCTGCACCATGGATGCTGCCATGTTCCTGCCTTGATGATAATGGACTGAACCTCTGAACCTGTGAGATAGCCCCAATTAAATGTTGTCCTTATAAGAGTTGCCTTGGTTATGGTGTCAGTTCACAGCAGTAAAACCCTAACTAAGAGAGATAGACAAACAGACAGCTATAGAGATAAATAGGTAGATAGATGATAGTTATATAATAGTTATATGATATATTGATAGATAGATAGATAGATAGATAGATAGATAGATAGATAGATAGATAGATAGATCATGGTACTCTACTCTCACTTGACATTAGCATCTACCCTCAAAAACACGGTTAATACCTATCCCTGTGTTTAATTAGGTTTATGCAATGGGTGTCTGTGTGTAAGTATGTGCACTGGCGTGTAGAATTTAGGGGAGGTCAGAAGGCATATGATTCTCTGGAGCTGGAGTTAAGAGCAATTGTAAGTTACCCAATGTGTTTGCTGGGAATAAGACTTGCGTCTGATCCCAGAACATCATGAGTTCTTCACTTCTGGGTCCTCTCTCCAGTCTCAACCTTCAAAGATCTAATGAGTAAATTTTGGAAGATGGGAAGACTTTTACAAAAATGAGGCTTTTCAGAAACCGTTAATGCATTATACAATACAGCTGCTATCTAATGAGAGATTAATCTTTAGAGAAAATGGCGTAGAACAGGCTTCCTAGATACACACAGCTGCCCCATTAATCCTGCACAAATAAACTGAATCATTAGCTTAAAGAAAATTAAAGACCAGTGCTCACCAAAGGAAGGAACTTAGAACCAAGATAAAAAGTCCTTCAGACCTGAACAATTTACGATATTTAATTTTGGCTTCTCAGGATACCTGTGCATTTAATATTACTATTTTAATTTCACAGTCAAAAGAAGTTAAGATTAAATGGTTTGAGTAATTTGTCTAAGCTGAAAAAGTAGCACGAGCAACCAAATCTAATTTGTCTGTTTATAAAGTTATACTCTTTCTCATATAGTCCATAGCCCTAGTGTGTAACTTAGTATATGAAAAATACAATAAAATATTAATTAAAAAGAGAATCTCCAATATATGATCATATGAGTTCCAGATATGGACTCATATTCTTTCCTTGTTTGACTTCTGACTTTTCCTAATGTGTCTGTGCTGTAGTTTTTATGCTTGTGAAATCATTGGGAAATGTTAGTAGCTTAATACTAGAATAAACCCTTACCCTATTGTTATTGTGTGATTGAGATTATTTAATTCATGTGAGAATGATTCTTGAGAATGGCCGGCCCACTCTTCATTTTGGTTATGGTTGGAAAGTGAAATCTTCCTAAAATAGCAATAGTTTAGACAATACAAAGACTATTTTCTTGACTCTAATCAGTAGCTAAAGTCCACATTCAACTAAAAAGACACTTCTAGAATATACTGCTATGTGGTATATTTTTCCAAAAAAAAACAAAAAAAAAAGAACATATACAACACTAACAAATGGTGGAAGCCACAGCAGCATAGCTCTGTGTAGCTCTGGTGATTTTCCTGACTCGGATTAACATACTTGTTACCTGTTTTTCCATGTTGGTACAAAGCTTCAAATTAAAATGATGTACTTGTGTGGTTTAAAAACTTACCCATGTACTTAGGAGATCCATATCTGTGTAAGAAGCTTTGAGACAAAGATGCTGGCAAGAGGAACAGCTGCCCCAGTGTCCTACTTGGGCAACTGGAAAATCAGCACTTGTCCAGAATGGGTTTTCTGAGAAAGGTCTCCAGCTCCTCCACACTGGAACTTCAGCTTCATAAGGAGACACTGTGTCTTTCCAGTCATGCCCATTTGAAATGCTGGTTCTATCATAGGATGCAGAAAGAGATTCTGGTCCAGCATTCAGGCTTTTGCTTTTCTTTGTGGCTATGTCAACATCTTTCTTTCCTTGAGATTTGGTTAATTTCATGCAAGAAAGTAATGTGTCCTCACTACCTACTGAAAGATTAATAAAAACATGAGTTAAAATTATCAAGACTAATGATTCTTCATACACAGAAAGTGTATATACTATGCTTCTTCTCTTTAATAGAAATGAATGAACAGCACAGAATAAGCCAGGAAGTCAGTCAGTTTCACAAAGCAACATAAAATCAAATATCTTTAAAAAGCAAGCACTTTTGATATATGAAATTGTTTTATGAAAGTCAATTTTGCTTAAGCTTTTCAAAATGGTATCTGTTGATTACCATTAATTAGATTTGAATGAATAGACTTACATGCATACGGTATGTTGAAAGACACTTGAGGAAAATCTACAAATTAAAAAACATCCTCACATCTTATAAGCATTACTTGGAGTGTTTCTATTCATAAATATTTTAATTTTTGAGGCCATATGTATAAGAAACGATCATACGGAAGAAAATTAAATCATTTGCCTCACTTAAAGAGCTGAAATCTCAGAGGATGGGACTGAAATAATATTTGCATTCAGATTTTTCTATTTTAATATTATTCTCCAGAGATAGTTTTGCATAGTATATCTCTCATATATTTTTCAATAGCAAGAAAAAGATGGAAGAAAGTATAACATCTTCACCATTAAAAAGTACACTAGCAAGGTATCAATGTGTACTGCACAGCAGCCAATTTGATGAAATGACCAGTGTCCGCGGAGGGCCGCTCCCATGGCCTGTGCATGAAACTGAGAGTAGTATGAATCCTATATAGACTAAGACTTTTAAAGTTTAATTTATGAAATAGTTGCAGAGAGTAACAATATTAATGCAATACACAGTTAAAATAATATAATGAATTAAAAGAATGAATTAAAAGTTACACCTCTCTCTCTCTCTCTCTCTCTCTCTCTCTCTCTCTCTCTCTCTCTCTGATGGTACACATAGGCTATAAAGCATATACACTGGATAAAAGAATGATTTGTTATTTGGGTGTCTAAATCCATGGCTAGAAGGCCCAGGGCCTCCTCAGACTTCAACCTCTATAAATTGTTTATGTCGCAAATTTTCCATTCATTCTTTCTGCCCTGAGTTGGTTATGTCCAGTCAAAGCTGTGGGAAACAGAACTACGAATGAAGAAAAGCTACTGTCACATATAACTAATTCCAGGTACAGCAATGTGAATCACTCCAGGGTAGTAGCTCCACGTGTTGAATCTCACCTGGTACAAGTCAAGTCAAAGTTGTACAATCTATAAAAATCTTGTTCACAGTGTTGTGCAAATAAATGACTACAAGTGAGAGTTACGTGGAACAGGCAGAGCATCTTTCTTCAGTCACATAGAACAATTACAAATACTGTTCTCTATGGCCTGGGAAAGGAAGCAGACACAGCCAGTCCATACTGCTCCTCCAAGCTTCCTCCACAGCACTGTCACCTGATTCCTGGTCATCCTTACGAGGGAAGGGGGGATGGGGTGAAATTCAGGCATTGCAGCTAGGATATCTGTTTTCAAATAACAATAAAGAAAAGTCTCAAAGGCGAATCATTCCGTTAAGAGCATATCAGAACAGACTTCACTAATACAAGAGCGGCCAGTCCTTCGTCAGAGGCCTTGGACTGCTTGGTGAGCTGATTACTCACTGGGGTCTATTAACGCAGGCTTCACCTCTTGCAGGCTCCGTACCCTGGCTTTTCTGATCCACAGCCATTTCTGTAGTCGATTTAATGTCCTCATAGATCCCACCGAGTCACCACCTGATTTTATGCCCTAGGACAAATACAACCCAAGATAGAGTCAAATTATTCTTCATAAAAGATTAAGTAGAAAATATGCCAAGATCATAAATGTGAGGAAATTAGTAATGTGGTCCTAAAACCAGAAACCTTAGAACAGTTTAAGCAATAAAGTCCATCACATGTTGGGGAATTCAAAATTATAAAATATGCTACAGCTAGTTATTTATACTAAAGCAGAGCAGGTTTAGCAATGTATCTTTTACATCAAAATACAACAAAATGGGAGGAACACAGAACAATCTGTAAAATCGTTCAGTCTTGTCCAGTACAAAATACTAGAAAGAAATAAGTCTTTTATAGCAAAAGATTGCTGGGTTATCAGGCTTGGCATTGCTACTAGCAAGTGTTAGAAGAAACAGACAGATCACAAAGAAAGAGAAAGAGTAAATTCTGGGTATGAAAGAAAAGATATCTCTGTTTTCCTTTTAAAGATTACTGTAGATCTGTGTTAGTTAATGTCTTTGATACTAACACAAAGGAGGCTGAGGTAAGTGTATCTCTGTGAGTTTGGAGCAGTCTGGTCCAACAGAGTATGAGGCCAGACAAGGTGAAACAGTATCTCTTTCAAACATGGATGGATGGATGGATGGACAGATGGATGGATGGACGGACAGATGGATGCATTAGTAAGTGGCTGAATGAAGGAATGAATTTCTGGAGGAACTGCAATTCAAATATGAAATATTTTCAAATCTACATTTCATTTAATGGTCTCTGCTTTTAAAAAGATACACATTGAATGAGACAAAATATAGTTACAACATGCCACATTATGTTCTAATGTATCAGAATCACTTATGTCAAAGTATGGATAAAAAGAATTAACATGGTATGAGCAACTTCTTAAGAAATTGTTATATTTATTTTATGAATGAAGGAGACAGCATTCTGTACACAGAGCAACTGTACTGGTCAGAGGACATCCTGGAGGAGTGAGTTCTCTTCTTCCCTCATGAGATTAAATGTAAGTTGTCAGGCTTGCTGGCAAATTATTTGCCCACTGAGCCATCTTACCCACTTTGCACCAAGGACTTCTGGGACTTCTTTGAAAGAAAAATTAGTAATCACTGATAGTGGAATGTCGGTGAATTTTTATTGATGATGGGTTTGGGGAGAGGGAATTTAATATTTCATGTGGTAAGCTTCCTATTAATTTGTATTTGTAAGTATTTTGTTATATTAACATATGTGAGGATATATTTAGATAGATAGATAGATAGATAGATAGATAGATAGATAGATAGATAGATAGATAGATAGATAGATGACAGATTATTTTATTTACCGAAATCTCTGGACTGAAAAATATTTTCCCCTGTTCCCATCTCACTCTTTTGATTAATTAGCTGACCCACAGCAGCTAAATAGACACTGCAGTTTGTAAACTGTGACCTGTTGGCTTCCTCATCTCTATGTGCCCGTGCACCCCAGAAGACGCTTTTCGTTCCTTCACAAGACACTCTGTGCCTGAAAAAGTATTCAACAATAAAAGCTGTCAGGCATACAAACATTTCCAATATTTATAATCAGATTTTATTTTGCTCTTTAAGAATGACTTTGAACAACCGATAGGAACCTCATGCTCCGTCTGTGTATAATAGCACCTAAGGAAGAAATGTGACATTTTGTCAGCACACGCCATACTGTCTGCATTAAATAAATGGGAAAATATTGAAATAGCTTGAATCTTTCAAAGAGCACCATGATGTGATATTCTTAGATATGCAAAATCCTCCCTCTCTTTCCAAAGGTCATGTTTGGTTCAACACAATTTCCAATGCTATTTATTTTAGGTATTATTTTCTCAGTATTCCTTCCCAGTGCTTTCTGAGTTACTTTGCATTATAGACCTCTTACAATTCAGAAAGAACTATTTTCTCATCTTCAGCCCCTTCCAGAAACAGAAAGCCGACACCTCACAGTCTTTCTTTTTTCTTTTCTGTGGTTCTTTTCGTATGGCAGACTTCTCCTGCAGCCAAAGCTTAATTGTGGCACCAAACATTGGCTCCTACCTTTGGCTCAGTAGCCTCCTCTCCCCTTCTTTGTAAGAAAGGCTCTTATTTAATTTGGGGGGAAAGTGTTATATAGCAGGGAAGGTGAACTTCATGTTAATGATTTTCCCCCAGGCTGAAGAGAAGCATTTAGAAAGTGTTTAAATTCTGAGAAGAGAGATTTTATGGCCCAGAGGTTTGACAACAAACTGACCTTTTATTATTTTCTTCACACTCTGTAATAGCCTTTTTAAAGCACAATGTTGTTATTTTTTATGTTTTTTGTTCACTAACTCATCTTTGAATTACCACTTTTCAGTCTACCACATTTAATTTTAGCTCTACATATTTAGGATGTTAGTAGACACTTAGTAAATATTTGTTGCACATATTTTTTTCCTAATAAATAGAGTATTCTTAGTGAATTTTTAATTGGGACCAGATAATTTCTGGACTATTGTTATTAAGTAGCATAAGTTAATATTACCATAAGAGATTTTAAAATACTAAAGTATCTATTAAAAAGAGGTTTTATAAAAATATTTAAAATAATCTTATTCATCTTTATCTCCTAATCTGTTGCCTTTAGGTATATAATAATTGTAATCAAAATTTAAAACCATGTGCCCTTTAAGAAGACCATCCAATAGGATCAATTTAATGATATTTAGTCAAGCAATAAAACTTTATCCAACATCTATGTAAGTTAGGCACTCTCTTCACATTTTGGAGGCATGGCATTGAATAAGAAAACAAGGTCACTGCTTTCAGACAATTTGTATTCTACATAATCCTGTAGAAAAATATATAAACAAGAAAATGTGACTTAAGTCCTCTGTTAGGAGTTAAGAGGCTGCATGTGTGAGGCCAGAGAAAGGGGTTCATTAATTTAGACTAGGTATTTAGCATAGTCTTCTCTGAAAATAGTAAAATGAAGACCTTGTCTTCATCTCATTTCTGTTACTGTGACAAGTGCCTTGATAAAAACCAATTCAGGGGAAAGTCCAAGGTTGCAGACCATGACAGCAAGAAAGTCACAGTAGTGGGAGGTTGAAGCAGCTAGTTATGTTACATCCACCAAAGAGCAAACTGTATCATTGCTACCTTGCTTCTGCACAGCTAGCTTCATCTTAGCATACCATTTATGACCCTCTCTGCCTAAGGAATGTTGCTACCCACAGTGAGCAGGATCCTCCTACAACAATCAAGACAATCTTTCCGAAATGCTCACAGACCAACCTGATCTAGATAATTCCTCATGAAGACACCCTACCCAGGTGATCTTAGGTTGTTTTTAGTCAAAATTAATGATGACACAGAGTAGGATGAGGAAAAGTGACCAGCATGTGAAGATAAGTATAGTTTTGGAGGCAGCAGAGGATCAAGAAGGACCTGTCGATGAAGATTTGAATAACTGAAATGGGTCAGTCAGACAAAGAGCAGAAGAAAGAAAATGACACTTTTCACAAGCTAGGATCCTGAGAGAACTCTTATGTGTGTTCCCGAGAACAGAAAGAAGGAAGACCTCAGAGCTGGACAGGATCATTCAGGGAGGTCTTTGGAAAGCACACTGAAGAGTATTCAGACTCAAAGGGGAGAGTCACAATTTGATTTATGTTTTTTTTAAGCTTCCTTGAATTTGGACTCTCTTCTTTTTATGAACTTTCCCAGTAACACTGAAATATACTGGGATCTCAATTATTATTCCATTGTTTTCTTCCATTTCTTTCAATTAAAGTTTGTAGGAATATATGTGTGTGTGAGGGTGTGTGTGTGTGTGTCTGTGTGTGTGTGTAAGTGCATGTGTGTGTGTGTATTTACTTGTAAGAGTATATTTTAATGTATTTAAATACAAATAAAAACAGATACAAATAATATATATATATTCCAACTCCTCTGCTCCTGAATGTTTCACAATCTTCAGCAGAGGTCTTCTGAAATACTTTGTTTTCTGTTCTCCACTGGTTCTCGTCTTTTTATAGATGTTCCTTTCCCAACTTGTATATGTTGACACTTCCTTTCCTTGGGATTAATGCTTAAATCCCTTTGGGACCCTCTCTAGAGCCTTCCCTAAGATAGATCATCGTCCTGTTTCACGTCCATTCACATGCACACATCCAGACCCAAGCTTGCTACCATCAACTAAATGACAAAAACTCATAACTTGCATCTTTCTCGAAGATTCTATTCAGAGCTTCAGATTCCCATAGCAGACAGGCTCTTTAAAATGATTTATAAAGATGGTTAAGATTAGCTGGTTGCCTTTTCCCAAGAGGATGCTCATACAGTTTTTCTCACCTCACTGATACTATCTTCATCTACCTAACTGAAAAGTCCATAAATCAGAACATGTCTCATCTCCAACTTGAGTGTCTTCTTGAAACTACTCCCTTGTCGCCATCTTCACTGTTACAGACTAGCTTAGCTTTCTCTCATGAAAAGTATCTGCCAGGTCTCTAATTGGATTTCTTTACACTCTTTCTTTCTTTGTAAGGTAGAGTCCTCTTTGAAAGCTGTAGATCTTCATCCAAATGGTAATTATATGTGATTTTAAATATGTTTTTCATATGTACATATTTAGTGTGTAATGTGTCTTTCTTCATATATATATTTAGAAGTATGGGTGTTAAAATCTTTTAGTTCATTTTGCTCATACATTTTTATATATTGCAAAAAGATTATTGGGAATACTAACTTAAGTATATCTCATTTCCTTATACTTTGTGTAACTTAGAATTTTAGAATAAATATTAGAATTCGGTATCAGTGAATTATTGAACTGAGTTAATCATACATGAACTTTGTTAGAAATTATTAGACATATAGTCAGCCATCTTATTTTTAAACAAAGAGAAAACGCTAAGTGACCTAAACAAAGAACGCTGCTTTCTTAACAATAGAACCAGGGTGATACTCAAGTATTTTGAGTTTTCGTTCAATGTTTGTTCATGTAAGTTTTTTTTTCTAAGTGAGCATAATAACTAGAGATCAAGTATTGATTTTCAATTTAAGACTAACCAAATTAGTACTTTATTTGTTAATTGAAAACAGTTCTCCAGTACATAAAGTAAGCCAGAAGGAAAGTCATTGGTTCACAGGTCATCATGATGAATATACAAGCAGATATTTGAATTTGCATAGTTTTATATAGGCATGTGTATCATAACTATTTGCATGGGCTATATGGGCATACAAATCTTTTCTGATTTTATGCATTACTGTGTCAGAGGTGAACTTAGGCTTTTAGAGACTCACTGATACACACCAAGGAACTGTCTGAACCAGGCTGTTGTCACTGCTTATGAACCAAGTTGGGAAATTAATGTGGCACTTTTCTTTTTTTTTTTTGGTTTGTAACAATGGAAACAATATGTATTAGTAACAGTTCCTTAATAATAGGAAATTAAAGCAATCTGTCTTTTATTTATTTTTTTTTCAAGTTCGTCCTCATTTCTTTCTTTTTTTTATTTATTTATTTATTTATTTTATTTTATTTACATTTCCGATGATTCCCCTTTTCTTTGGAAACCCCGTGTCCCCTCCCCCTCCCCGCCTCTGTGAGGGAATTCCTCCT
>JAPYYD010004285.1:0-10577 GCA_028551405.1 Uromys caudimaculatus | reverse complement strand
ACAGCTACAGCACCTATGACCCACAATGACCAGCATGGCAAAATAATCCTAAGGGTTCAATAGAGGCATATGCCCCTGAATGATATCCAAGAGCTCTCTAGTTGGACATAAGTCCTAGTCAAAAAGACAGAAATCATGCTTGGTACTGGAAACCTAACCAAGTGCTAAGCCAGTGAAATCATGGATCTTAATGGAGAACTAGCAGCCACCTCTTTACTGAACTACACTCTCAATAGCTGTCCTTACACCCACAGATATGTGTAGTCTTCACCCCTCATCAAGGAAACTGCCTTTGCAAAAGACAAAAACCATTACTGAAGAACACAACCAATCAAAATGCAAGGTTATGTAACCCAGTCTAAATGGATACATCTACAAATCAGTCCAGTACCTAAGCCTCAGGAAACACTGAAGAAGAGGATATTGGAAGATTGTAGGACCCAGAAGATGATGGAGTTTGCTTGAAATTATGTCTCTTAGGAATGTTAGAATTTACACTCATAACATCTTACCAATGTGACTGCTTGAACGATATGAACAAGGACAATGACAATCTATAGACTGTTTGGTGCTGTGCAAAGGGACATTCTTAGTCATTCATGTGTTTTTATCCTGTGAGCCTGTGTCCCTCCTCTCATTAGACAACCCATCCAAGGAAAACCAGTCAGCAGGTGATTATTTATTCATTTAAATGTGAGTTTTAGAAGAATATTAGCCAAAAGAGAAGGAATTTAAAAGGAAAGGTGTGTTTCTGACAGCCCACGTGTGTCCAGTAGGAGTATTTTTATTTGATTATCTGTGTATGAGTGTTTTGCCTGAGTGTATGTCTATGCAGTGTATGTGTGCCTGGTACCTCCAGAAGCCAGAAGAGGGTATCAATCCTTATAGCTGATATTACAGACTTTTATCAGATACTATGTGGGGGCTGGAAAGTAAGCTAGGGTTCTCTGTGCTCTTAGCCACTGAGCCACTTCTCCGGTCCCAAATAACTATTTAAAAAACAGTAATATTTTCCTGTTCTTTGGTTTGCCAGTAGGGTACTCCTCCCCTCTCCTTCAGAGACTGAAGCCCTCAACCAACAATAGAGCCTGCCAGCATCTTCATCTCAGATTTCCCATCTTCCAGAAATATGGGAAAGCAAATCTCACTTCTTTGCAAATTGCCCAACCTAGAATACTCTGAGCATCACAGGTTAGACTAAGGCCATCTCTTAATGACACTATTGTGTTGCTAAAATAACTGCCTTTGTGTGTTCAGCAGGAGAGATGCCCAGAAGCAGGGCAGGTCATACATATAAAGACACAGGTGCAATGGATACCAAACAGACATCCTAGCCCACAAGCGTCTACTTGATCAGCTTTTCCCTCTGAAATAAAACTTCAAGTAGAAACAGAAGAAATCTGAGGAGTATTTTGCTCTGGTCTCTCAAGAGGGTCATGTTCCCTGCAAAAGAAAAATGGAAAAGAAGAACTCCTGACTGCTGTGTAATTTCTTATTTATGTACTCATTCATCCATTTGTGCATACATGCATAGAAGGTTCATTAAATATCTACTTTGTTTCCAACTGTGAAACAAACAAACAAATAAAACCCAGTATGGTCTAGAGAAGAGAGAAAGACAAGAGAACAAATAAATCCCCTGGCCCCAAGCAGCATCCTCCACAAGTGAGCAGGTGGCTGGGAGCTGGGAAAGGATGCACTAGGCCAATAAGCTGACTGGATCACTTCAGCAGTGTCAAGAGTACGTGCTCAAAGGAGACAGAACTGATGAGACATTCTGCTTTTCCACCAAGACTAATGACTTGTTAAGCCTGCTAGATGATCGGATGCAAGTACAACAAGTTTTTCTGCTTTCAAATGAGTTCAAGTGTACAAACTCCAGACACGACCTTCAAGACAACAGAGAAAGGGTGCCAGCCAACCATGCAAAGCTTGACTGGCTGATCCTTGGAAGTCCTGAGAGACCTCAGTCTCAGCACAGAAAAGGCATCCAGTCCAGTTGTTAACATCTGCAAAATGAATACATTCAAGCACAAAAGACCACATACCCAACAGTCTGCCCTGTGCTGGTTTTTCACAACAAAATGCACATCTTGTGTTTGCCTCTTCGATCATCTCTATTTTGTTTCCATTTCAGTCTTTAAGTCTGTGTTGCAAAAGATAGTCATAACAACAATACTTTAAATTTATTCTTGTCTGAACTTCTCTGTGATAGATGTGAATGGGTATAACATTGGTCACCTTAAATTTAATTAGGTCATTAGTGAATGAGAGACTCATGCAGTCAGTGGTGCCTCCCTGTGATGGAGCCATTCCAAGCCTTTCAAGCTGAGCTCTGATGATGAGCTAAAAGAAACACACATCGCCAAGAAAGCTGAGAAGCAACGTTTTATAAATGTGCAAGAGCTCATTATTTCCCTGTTAGGGTTGTAGGCAACCCTGTGGCTTCAAAGATTCCAGCACTCTCCTTTTCTGTTTTGAGGAGAAAAAGGAGATGGTGGCCCCCATGGAGGAGGGTGGCATTGTCTAAACTCAGCTAATTGCTGCTCCCCCTAGGACTTGCTATGGTTCTTTGTTGCTGAAGTTACCATCATTGTCTTAGCACCCACCACAGTCTCCACTGCATTGACTGGAAGCTGCTTCTGTGAAACCATTTGGACAGGATGCAAAGCAGTCCCCAGTGAAAATCTGCCCCTCCTCCAGGAGAAGCAGGGAGCTATGCAGTGGACACCTAGTGACTTTGATTGTGAAAACTTAGTTTGCCTTGGGTTTTGAAGCACCCTCACCAAGGAGGCCCAGCATCTTGGTCTTTTGAAGTCTTTTCCTGGGAAGGCATAAATAGTATCTACTCCCTCCCCCTTCCTTATAAGAGCTCAGTGACTAACCAAAGTACAATTCCATCAAACTTCAGCCTGGGGAACAAATGAGTGTATTGAGTTTATCTATTGAGTAAGGATGAGGAGTTACTAATGGGAGTGTTGGTAACCCCAAAGCAGCCACACTAGATTCACTTCACATGAATGATGATGGGTTAACCCTCTGTTAACCTTCTCCGGCCTGTATAAACCACAAGCACCTATATGGAGGCACCTAGGCCATATGCAGTTAGGGCAGAATTGCATATAAAATTCTGGAAGTATTGGCTGGAATAGCAGGTAAAGGTCCAATGACCTTATCTATGCCCTCCTTCTGTGAGGGAATGTCAACAACCAACCAGCCAGCAAGAGGATACTTACAGACTCCTGTGAGTAGGCAGCAAGTGATCTGATAAAGATGGTGCCTGTGTTGCACAGAGGACCTCATTCTACAACTTTTGAAATACATGCAGAGATGATAGGTAGGTAGAGAGATAGATAGATAGATAGATAGATAGATAGATAGATAGATAGATAGATAGATAGATAGATAGATGATAGATAGATGATAGATACATAGATAGATACATAGATAGATAGATAGATAGATAGATAGATAGATAGATAGATAGATAGATAATAGATAGATAGACGGATAGATGATAGATAGATAGATAGATAGATAGATAGATAGATAGATAGATAGATAGATAGATAGGAAAGAAATGAAGATAGATTGATAGATGATTGAGAGGGGGGAGAGATGTGTACTAAGACCTGACTCATTTTCCATTGCTGGAACCACTATGATGTAATAAGACAGACAAATCTTGAAAAACTTAGAATCTCCTAGGCTGCTCTTTGTCTCAGGAAGGGAAGGTAGAAAACAACTGTGAAGAGCTAAAGCTTTACAAGCCCAGGAATCACCCTATCCAGGAAGCCTCTGCAATGACTCAGTGTGAGAAGGAAATGATAGGGGCACTTGGTCCTTGGGTGTTTGAACAACAAGCATTTGTACAGGATAACGAGGCAGGCACTTTCTGGGACATCTGCACCACTCTGGTCTCTCAGAAGAACCAAACTATGGTATCCCACCTTGTGGAAAAGCCAGAAATACCCCTAAACTGACCTGGCCCCTTATTTTGGAACTACAACTAATGTCTCCTGAGTGACAGAAAGGATGCTTCCAGCCACCTTCTCTAAGATCAGCCCCTGAGTTTGCCCCAATGCAGAAGACAGGTACAGAGACCTTTGGTATGTGTTACAGCCAAGGAGTACCTCACAACCCAGCCATTCTTGGTGAGAAGTTTCAAATTAGACAGACTAGTATCTCCTCAGTGATATGAAAGGGCTCTCCCTTCACATTTTCATCCATGTTTATCTTGTGGTGTTAATTCCAAAGATGGGAGGAGAAAGACAATCAAACCAAATCATTGTGGCCAAATTAACTAAAGCAAGCGATTAATTAAAGCAATCTTTATTATTCATGTACACAGGCTGCCTGCCCCTAAGTCATAGTTTGAGAGGTCAACAGTGGACTTGACGAAGCCAAGGTGTTTACAGCTCAGGGGTAGAGAGTTTCCAAATGGGGGATTTGATGAGCAAAACCATTTGTAGTTACGGTTGCAGGTAGAACATAGCCCAATCCTTGAAAAAGAAGTTCCATCATAAACAAGAATGAACTTAGTTTGTTTTTTCTTTAATATGGCCTTTAAGCCCAAGATGGTTCTCGGCTGGCTAAGCAGGCTGGTTCTTAAGAAGTCTACAACTGAGCCAGGCAGTGGTGGCACACACCTTCAATCCCAGCACTTGGGAGGCAGAGGCAGGTGGATTTCTGAGTTCGAGGCCAGCCTGGTCTACAGAGTGAGTTCCAGGACAGCCAGGGCTACACAGAGAAACCCTGTCTCGAAAAACCAAAAAAAAAAGTCTACAACTTGGCTCTTTTGTCATAAGCATGTCCTGGGAATCTTGAACTTGACTGTGTTGATAAAGAGAATGTAGAAAAGTCTTAGAGAAATAGGTCCAGGCACCACACTGGCTATTGACCATGGTTTGATCCTTTGGATGTGACAAGAAAAGTATTAGGATACTAGCCTAGTTTCTACCCAGCTCTCAGATAGGAATGTGGGTGGAAGCAGATGCTGGCCCTGATCCCATCCATCATTCCCAACCATGTCAAATTCCACCAGCACAGAGCAACACCTTCAGTCTTGGACGTGAGGGCTCTCAACAGTCATGGTGGCAAAGGCATGGTGGAGAACAGGAAAGCAGGGTCACATGGCAGAGGCTGTTCAAATCATATCAGTGCTGGTCAGTTTACATCAGCTTGACACAAGCTGGGATCCCTGAAGGAAAGAGACTCTTGGGCTGGAGAGATGGCTCAGCAGTTAAGAGCACTGACTGCTCTTCCAGAGGTCCTGAGTTCAATTCCCAGTAACCACATGGTGGCTCACAGCCATCTTTAATGGGGATCCAATGCCCTCTTCTGGTGTGTCTGAAGACATTGACAGTGTACTCACATGAAATAAATAAATAAATCTTTAAAAAAAAAAAAAAAAAAAGGAAAAGGAAAAGAAAAGAGACTCTTAGTTGAACAAGTGCATCTATCAGATTGGCCTGGAGTTGTATCTCTGAGTCATTTTCTTAACTGTTCATTGATGTAAGAGGGCCCAAGCCACTGTGTGCAGTGTGACCTGGGGTAGGTAACTCTGGGTTGTATAAGAAAACAAGCTGAGCAATCCATGGAAAGCAAAACAGTAAGAACTAAAGTTTCTGCATTAGTTCCTGCCTCCAGGTTCCTGCCATGGCTTCACTCAACGATAGCTTGTGTAACCTGTTTGCCAAAGAATCTCTTTCCACCCCAAACTATTTTGGGTCAGTGTTTTTTATCCCAGCCACAAAAAGCAACATAAGACAGCCTGCTTCTGTTGATGTACTTCCTCCAGCCAGGTCTACCTCTTAAAGGCTCTACATAGCTCCTGAGGTAGCATTCACTGGGTAATAGACATCCAAGACACAGGCCTGGGTGACTCTGCCCATTTGCACAGCTCACTGCCCAGTAAGCCACAGTTAAGCAACCAAAGCTCCATGCTTTTAAGCTTCAAGAGCATAGTCAGCCTTGTTCTGGGGTTTCCTACTTGACTTCTCATTTAACCCTCTCATGACTGGCAACACAGATGCTATTATTAATATTCTCCAGAGAAAGGAAATCAGTGAAATGCCACCTTATAAACAGAGCAGACAAAAAGGAGAGGGATCGCCTGCATAGGCCTTGCATTAGTTACTATTCTGTTGCTCTGATAAAACACATGACCAAATGCAACTTAGGGAAAGGGTTTACTCGGGCTTATAGTTCCAGAGAGATAAGAGTCCATTGTGGCAGGGAGAATGGCAGCAAGTTGCAGATACCAAGGTAGCAACAGGAAGCTGAGGGCTCACATCTTAAACCATAAACATGAGGAACAGAAAGAAGACCGGAAGTGGATTGAAATTATGAGCTCTCAAAACCCACCCTCAGTGATGTAATTCTTCCAACAAGGCCACACCTCCTCTATCTTCCCAAATAGCATCACCAACCGGGAATCAAGTGTTCAAATGCCTGAGACCATGGGGGAAATTTCTCCTTCAAACCACTGCTGTACTGTAACATTTTATGAACTTATTATTAAATTTGTTCTCTCAATATCAATAGATAGTTTTTGAATAAGCATTTGCTGAAATATGCAGATGGATCATCTAAAATGTTCCCCTTTGGCCCATGCATTCTGTCTTCAAGCCTATTAAATTCCTTTACCCTTATGATTTACTTTCAGGAAAAAATAATGATAAGGACCAGCAATATTACTGATGGACACTGAAAGTAAAATGTGCCCAGCCACTGGAAACAAGGGCAATAATGCCCTGACTCTCAGTTATGCATACTGAGAATTTTACATTCTATTTGTCCCTCTGGAAGATCTTCATTGCCCAAGGATTTTCTTGTCTGATCCCCTCAAGCCACCAGACTCCCAAGATGGAAAACTCAGTGCAAGAAATACCCATTCTGACCTGCCCACTAAGAAATTAGTCCCAGAAGAAAAAGAGTCACTTAAAGGACTTTGATGTCTTCATAGGGCAGGCTCCATCTAGCTGTCAGCAGCAAGCAGGGCCAATCGATTGCACCACGCCTTGTACATCATATTGAATCTCCTGTGTGAAGAACTAACTGTACCATTCCGCCCTGGGGGCCCTCCCAGAAGGGACTATCGACCAGGGTCCGAAGTGTCCTGCCTGCAGGACTTTCAGGTGCTGAGGAGGGAGCTGTGGATAATGGAAAGAAAGACAGGAAACAAGAATTGCCTGGGAGCAAGACGATATGTCCCATCAAGCTCCAAATAATCTTTATTTTTGGGTCCATATATAAGCACTTAGGGAGGGAAGTGGCAGAGGAAGGGGGATTCCAAAAGGTAACCAGATGTCACACATAGCTGTGAGTCAGGATGACAGTCACTGTTGTCTTGAAGCTGCAGGCTACTTCAAACAGGATGTCTTATCGCTTGCTGAAGGCAGTGAGAATGGGAAGGAATCAAAGGAATGCCTGCTGTGGAGCCCAGGACACTTTGACTTGCTAAATAAGTCAAGCCTGGGACACTTCGACTTGCTAAATAAGTCAAGGCCTTAGGCCCAATTAAGCCAAGGCCTTTTGGTCTCCAACACTCCTGAGGTCAGTAAAGGATATTGGAAAACTCTTGAGAAGCTATTGCAATAAGACCCAGAAGGATGCTGTCCATTATCCAACACATCTACATGAATAGTTAGCCAAGCAGAAAACAAAGAGGCTAACAAAAGTGACTGGTAGGCACAAAAACTTCTTGGAATGTCAGACATATTGCCCCATCCTACACACCCCCGACCCTCAACCCTGTTTTGGATCCTCATTACATGGAAGACCAAAGCACATCGTGGTGTTTCAGTGTGGGTGGATCTGGCCTGCAGTTCAGTGTGTCTGGGAAGAAGATACCCCTTCCCCTTCCCCTTCCCTGGAATACCATGCCCTCATTCTGTCAGTTGCTACTTAACTCTTTAGGTATTCTGCTCCTGTTTCATTCTTTCTGTTCTTCCTTCTCGTCCTTAATCACTCAATTCTAGGTTTGTTCCCAGAGGGAAGGCTTCTTCAACCCATAGAGTCTAGAGCTACCTTTCGTGCCCCACCATAGCAAATTGCTATTAGATAACTAGTGGTTTGTTGGTTGGTTTAATCCTAACTTCCCTTCAAGGCTATGGCTTCTGCAGCACCCAGACCCACACTGGCCCAGGTCATTGCCATGTGTCTCCATACTTCCAGTGTAGGCTTAATGAGCAGTAGAAAGAAGTCATCTTGGAGCACTATAGACCAAAGCCGGAAGGATGGTGGGTACCTCTGAAAACTGAATCCATCCTGCCTCTTCGGTGTTTTCTCTGCTGCTACCCAGGAGACTGGTGTGATGTACATTATATTAGTACATTGCTGTGTGCTGTTTTAGCTCACTGTAAAGCTGGCTCTGGAAATGGGATTTCCTTCCATCCCATTTGAGATCCAAACATATTTCTTCCAAAGCATCCTTCTGAGGTCACTTGTCTGGGTTTGGATTGGTCCCCCAACTATGTAACAAGAAGGAAAGATAACTGCAAAGGGACCAACAGCACTATTGAGAACAGCTAGAAGGTGAAGCATTTCCAACAGAGGCCTACAGTAGGAAAGGCAGCTAGATGGAAATTCAGCCATGGGGAGCTCAGCTGTAGAGAGAAAGCTCAATAGAGACCTCCAATTGGCAGTCCCACGTTCCCCAGTCATTTCTGTTGGATATTGTGAGCATCCCTTCACCAAATCCCACCTCTGATTTGAGGTTCCCATTTCTCTCCATTGATATTCGTTCTTTTAAACATGGAGGGGACACTGTCCCTGCCTGGAACTCTCTATTGAGAGCTGGCTGTGTATTAAAGGGGATTTCTCAAGTTTGTTTCTGTTGAGTGTTTTGAGCATCTGATTTGACAGTGCTTTATGCCCCTCATTTACAATGTAATAGACTCACTCAT
The DNA here is from genome assembly GCA_028551405.1 of Uromys caudimaculatus. Taxonomy (NCBI): domain Eukaryota; kingdom Metazoa; phylum Chordata; class Mammalia; order Rodentia; family Muridae; genus Uromys; species Uromys caudimaculatus. The sequence continues at coordinate 1,668 of JAPYYD010004285.1, read as the reverse complement.
TCAAACCCAAAGATGTACCTATCCAAGAGCATTCTCCACATAGAACAGTTATGCACTCCTGGGATTGCTTCCCTCTCCTTATAAACATGAGGACTATCATGGCCATCATTGGCTTCTGTGACATTTCCACTTGGATGTGGCCACAGTTCTGAAGGCAGCAGATGCCCAGGAATTCTGGAGAAGCACTGAGTTAGTGTTGGCAACTTCGGGTTTTTGTTTTTGTTTTTGTTTTTCAAACTGCTGCCAGCAGCAATTTCTCCAGATATCTTGCTGAGTAAAATGATAGCTCACTATTCTTTTAAGGTGGTGGGAGTTTTCTGTTCTTTGAAGTCACAGCATTTTAACATATAAGCAGAGCATGTTGGGTAGAGCTATCCCAGTGCTCCGAGTTCCCATTTCTTCATCTGTGAAATTGGAAAACAATCAGGCATCACTCACATCCCACAACACCAAAGTAGATGCTAAGGCAATTCACACACTAAAATCTGTTAGCTTGAAAGAGGAGAAAGAGGAAGGAGAAAAGGAGGAGACAGAAGGGGGAGGAGGAGAAGGAGGAGGAAGAGGAGGAGGAGGAGGATGAAGAGGAAAGAAGATTGAAACACAGTGGCACAAAGGCACTATAGTTTGTGTACCAGTCTCATCAGAACTGAACCTGTCACTCTTTCACTCCATAGACATCACTGAATAGTTCTGGAACAAGTAAAACCTGATGAAGTGCCACAGGGTATGATCTAGGCTTCTTCCACAGTGCAGGCAACTGCCAACTGTTCCAACCCTGACATTAATTATGTAACTCGCTAAGTCCTGAACCTTGGATTTCAATGTCAATTCATTTTCTTTAGAATCTTTTATTATAAAGCAAAGTACATTTCTTTATTCTATGAGAACATGTAATTAGCTCCCAAAATATCCTTTACCCATATACAGAGCTTTTTATAGTCTTTGAGGATGTCAGTGGTGAAGTATACCTTGGCACAGGATTCTAAAAGTTGCTAATAAAATGGAGCACACATGTCAGTTTTCTACTGAAACTCATACCCACTTCCCAGGCTTGGAGTAACTAACTGCTCCATTTCCAGACAAGCTCAACCTCTGGTTGACATATCCAATTTTGGTTCTGAAGCCAAGATCTTATAGACATCGAGAACACTATAGGTGTTTAAGATCTACACATGCACACATGGCCGGCCACCTTTGTTTATATCTGTTTTAGTCAGGGTTCTCTAGAGTCACAGAACTTATATGTAGTCTCCATATAGTAAGGGAGTTTGTTGATGACTTACAGTATGTAGTCAAACTCCCCAACAATGGTCAGCAGCAGCTGTGAATGAAAACCCTAGGATGTAGCAGTCGCTTAGTCCCACAAGGCTCGAAGGTGAAGAAGATTGAATCTTCCTCCTTCCAATGTTCTTATGTAGATCTCCAGCAGCAGGTGTAGCCCAGATTAAAGGTGTGTGTACCACCACACCTGAAACTTGTGTCCTCCAGTCTCAAGATCCAGATCATGCCGGGAAGTGGTGGTGCACGCCTTTAATCCCAGCACTTGGCAGACAGAGGCAGGCGGATTTCTGAGTTCGAGGCCAGCCTGGTCTACAGAATGAGTTCCAGGACAGCCAGGGCTATACAGAGAAACTCTGTCTCAAAAAATCAGAAAAAAAAAAAAAAAAA
>JAPYYD010004284.1:0-13254 GCA_028551405.1 Uromys caudimaculatus | reverse complement strand
TCTAGTTCTTTACCTCTGTTCTCTTGTGTTTCTTTAAGGGTGTTCATTTCTTTCTTAAAGTCTTCTATCATCATCATGAGAAATGATTTTAAATCTGAGTCTTGCTTTTCTGGCGTATTGGAGAATCCAGGGCTTGCTGTGGTGGGAGAGCTAGGTTCTGATGATGCCAAATAGCCTTGGTTTGTGTTCCTTAGGTTCTTGCCCTTGCCTTTTGCCATTTTGTTAACTCTGATGTTAGCTGATCTTACTCTGTCTGTCTATGGCTTGTCCCTCCTGCAGGCTTCTGTATCAATACTCCTTGAAGACCAGCTCTCTCTGAGAGGTGTTTGGGTTTGGAGTGCTGTAGCACCGTGTCAGATCTGGGGTGCAGACAGAAACCAGAAGGATCTTGTTCCCAGCTGTCTCTTGGTTCCTATGTCCTGATGGCTCTGCAAGGGTCCCTCTTGATCCAGTGAGTTTGAATGGAAGTGGTGGTTTTACCTGTGCTCGAAGGTGTGTCAGCACTCCTGGGATACCAGCTCTCTCCTGGAACCCTATGGCCCAGGCTGAGGTCTCCAGGTCCAGGTGAGCAGTGGTGCTTATCTTATCCCCACTCAAGGCTTTTCCACCCTCCTGGGAGGGTGACTTTCTTCTAGCACTGCTTGTCTATGTAACCCTGGTTGCCCAGGCACAAGCTCCTGGGAGGGTAGCTTTCTCCCAGCGCTAATTGGCTGTGGAGCCCTGTGGCCCAAGCTGAGGTCCCTAGCCACAGATAGAGACTGGAAGTTTCCTGTCCCTCAGTCTCTGTGGCCCGCGGTTTCCAGGCAGAATTGGTGAGCACTGGTGCTCATTTTGTCCCCACTCGGGGCTTTTCCAAGCTCCTGGGAGAGTAACTTTCTCCTGGCGCTGCTTGGCTATGGAACCCTGGTGGCCCAGGCAGAGGTCTCCTGCCCCCAATGGGATCCATGGGGTTTCTATGCCCGCCTACCTCAGTCCCTGTGTCCCGCAGGTTCGGGGCGGTTCCTGGTGAGAAGTGGAGCTTGTCTTGGCCCCACTCCCAGCTTTTCCAATCTCCTGGGAGGGTCAAGATGTTAATCTTTTCCTCAAGATAACTAATAGTAAAACAGCTCAAAAGCATAAAGTGAAAAAGCAAAAAATATCAAACTATCAAACAAGCCACTTATGAACACACACACATGCACACACACCTACGTGCACATACCTATCAGAACCTTAGAATGTAGAAAATAAAAACATATTTAAGGAGAAAAACAGAAAATTAATAACAGAGACCCAAATAAGAGATCAACACAAAGATTCCAAGCTGGAGCAGTGTCAAAAGCCTGACAAAAGCAGAGCATTCCACCGGCAAGAACAGAATACACACTCTGAAGGAGAGTCCACATGTCAGATCATAAAACACATCTCAATACATCACATAGGATGAAGTCATACAAAGCATGCTCCCTGCTTACAAAGAAGTAAAATTTGAAACCACTAACAGAAGGAACTTTAAGATATTTACAAAGACTTGAAAGTTATACACTTACAAATAAGCAAAAAATAATTCACAACGGAAATTATGGAAAATTCTCTAAAGTTAAAGAGAATAAAATCCCAGCATAGCAAAGCATAGAGCTTCCTTGGAGGCAATGCTCGAGGGCAGCTTACAGCTGTAAATATCTACAGCGTTTGAAATGGTCTCAAGTTAACTGCCTAATTTTGCATACTAAAAAAAAAACAATTGTGGAAATTGAGGAAATGGGTCACAGGTTAAATCACCTACTCTTCAAACTTGACCCCCTGGGCTCAGATCCCCTGATCTAAAGTGAAAGGCTAATCATAATGGTATCCCAGAGCACATGCATGGGGTGGGATGCATAGAACCGACCACCTCCTACAGGCTAGCAAGCCTGGCTACCTGAACTGTGGAGAAGAGAAAGATGGAAAGGCGAGGTGAACCATACACACAAAGAGATTGTTTTAAGGAGATCTAGGAAACTAGACATTGTAGCACACACGTGTAATCTTAGCATTTAGGAATTTTCAGCAGGAGGATCAGAAGTTTGAGGTAAATCCTGAATACATTGCACCTTTGAAGCCAGCAAATGCTACAAGAGACCCTATCTCAAAAATAGAAAAGGAAAGAAAAACTGGAAACCCCTAACTGATAAGAGAAAGGATCCAATGGAGACTGTGATACAACTCAGTGGAGCAAACAGAAAAATGGCAAGCTCCCAGCAAGAATCAAAGTTCCAAAACTGACTCAAAAGGAAATGGAAAATCTGAGCAAGTCTACAAGGAAAAAGTTAGTGTGTGTCCTCAAAGTAATGAAATCCAGGAATAGCTGTGGCCGGGTTACCATGAACCTGGGAATGCATTTGTTGGCACAGCAAAGGAGAACTAAGATTGTACATAGGATTAACATTTATGATAAACTAACCTTAAAATATGAGATTTTCTAGAGATATCCATGTTGTGACCACATGGTCACAGGGGTGACTGGGGTTAGAGGAATAATCAGGCATCTGAGGAGTGGTCAAAGAGGTGATCAGAGGGGTGAGCAAAGAAGTGATCAGGTATTCAGAGCAGTGATCACGTGGTCAGAGGGGTCATCAGGGGTCAGAAGAGTGATTGGGTATCGGAGGCATGATGATATGGTCAAAGAGATGATCAGAGGTTAACCAAAGAAGTGATCAAGTGGTCTGAGGGACAATCAGAGGACTGATCATGTGGTCAGAGTAATCACATGACCAAAGAAGTGATCAGGTGGTCAAATGGGTGATCATGTGGTCAGAGGGGTGGCTGGGTGGTTAGAGTGGTATACTGAGGAATTGGGCCTAGATTTGGCTCTGAGGAGAAGGAGCCTGGGAGCTAAGGAAGGGAAGCTGCCCCCGAAATCTTGAGAGGGCAAGGGACCATTTCTCCATACATGTTGTCAACATGCTAGTACTTGATGTTAGTCTAGTGAGACCTGTGTCAGACTTCTAACCTTCAGAAACACAAAAGAATATATTGGCAATGTGATAACCTAAGTTGTGTTCATGTGTCACTGTTGCTAAAACAGAAAATTAATACATACGGCATCAGGCCAAAAGGACAAGGTGCGGAAATAACTTCACCTAAATGAACAGAGGTCACTCCGGAACTGGGCGATGGGCAGAAGCTAGGAGTTTTTGAAGAATACACTAAGAAGTCCTGTACTATCTTGTACAGATTGTTAATAAAAGTGGACATTGAACTGTGGACATGGCTTAGCACATAAAGTGGCTGTCACAGAGCAGCCATGTAACAGCTGACATGGTGTCCCACCTGTAATCCCAACTAGCAGGCTGCTAAGACTAATTTGGGAGCATGCTGGCCAGCTAGGGTAACCATAACAGAGAGTTCCAAGGTCGGCCAGAAACTCTGCTTCAGTATCTAAAGGGATTAGTGGGAAGAAATGGAGAAAGTTACCTGAAGCCAACCTCAGGCCTACACACACACACACACACACACACACACACACACACACACACACACTCTCTCTCTCTCTCTCTCTCTCTCTCTCTCTCTCTCTCTCTCATATATACACATGTGCCTATATGCATGCAAATGTTCACAAGCACATGCACATCACACACACATACAAAAACTAACAAGAAATAACTTCAAAAGTGAAGCCTCAGAGGAGATGGGGCAGCATAGCAGACATAGCATGTCACCTTGGACAGCAGCATGAGTAGGTTGCTGCCAGATTGAGGGAGAAAGCTATTAAACAAAAAAGAATCTAGGATTTGATGGTTTGAGGGGACATTCAGCCTTTCCAGATTGCAAAATATGCTAAAATTTAATTTATTCACTGTTGAGGGAGAAAAGCCTGCATATCTGGATGTACAAACATTCGATAAAGACTCAGAACAGCAGGAGGTCAGAGTCCTTAGTCACGCATTACAGAAGACTCTACAAAGAGGCCAAGTGACTGACTACAACTCCCTCTGCTTTCTTGGCAAGAAACAAAACTAGAAAGAGGAAACAAACTAGGAACAAATTTAGAAGATGACCTCTGAAAGAGAGACTTCTCAAAGGATGTCATACATAAAAAAAGCTCATTGTGTCCTTAAATTTCTTTAAACTGCTATCTTAGACCCAAAGAGGAAAAGGAAAAAAAAAATATAAGAAGATTGTTGCAGACCTCAAATTCTCCAGGAGTAAATGGGTCAAGAAAACTACTGCACTGTAAACAAATGAGGAGCTCAGGAAGACCTGAACCCAGAGCGCATGGCTGAGGGTTAGAGGGAATTATTCCTGGGCCCTCATGGAGTTTGCTGGTTAAACTTGCAATTACTTGGGACCAGTGGCTACTTTTATTTCTTCCATTCCCTCCATTTTTGAACAGAAACATTAAGACCTTAAAATCCAGCACATAGGCCCCCATACCTGCCAAAAAAGAAGCTAAGACCTAAGCCATCAAGGACCTAGTCCATAGTTCCAGGAAAGTCCCGAAATGAACTGACCTTGATCTTTGGCTTCTGTAGTTTTGAATCTTGCTAACTGAAGTGTGACAACTAGGATGCAGGGTTTGTGTGTATGAAAACCCAAAGGCTTTACGGCTCAGGGGATGCATGATATGGCCAAGTTCCTTATACAGCCATCAACTGGCATTAAAGACTTTCCTTCCAATTTTAAGAGTGTCTGTCTCCCCCAGAGCTCCCAGAGACTGGACTGCCAACCAAAGAATACACATGGAGGGACCCATGGTGCTGGCCGCATATGTGGCAGAGGAGGGCTTTGTTGGGCATCAGTGGGAGGAGAGGCCCTTAAGCCTGAAGGTATTCAATGCCCCAGTGTAGGGGAATGCCAGGATGGGAAGACAGAGTGGAGGGGGGAGCACCCTCACAGAGGCAGGGGGAGGGAGGATGAGATAGGGGGTTTCCAAAGTGGAAACCTGGAAAGGGGAAAACATTTGAAATGTAAATAAAGAAAATATTTTAAAAAAAAAAAAAAAGAGTCTGTGTGGTGGTCTCTGGTGGGCCTACCTTAAAGCATCATGCCTAGATTGTTTCTTTTTTAGGTGACCTTAAAGGATTTGGCTCTCAGAGCAAAGAGCCACAATCTTTACCTATCAGTTGTGCCTGTCGGAAAGTACCAATCATGATGGAGCGTCCTCACAGAAGGAGAGTTTTTGGAAGGGGCATTAGACTCTTAGCTGAGTGTTCAGACACTCTCCTAAGCCTTCTATAAGCAATTCTGTCCTAAATACATATGGCTATGGGAATCTCAGGGAGATGCTAGAGCATCCAGGCTAGAGAAGACTGACTAAGAGCAGCTCCATCTATGTAGCTATGGGGACGTCGTCATCCATGCTGGGTGCAGACGTCCCAGTGCTGACATTTTAGGGTAACCCATGCTCCTGCCTATAACCCCTCAACCATGTTCTATAAGTAAGCCCAATATATTCTTTAGTACCCAAGGGTGAGCTTTAGTGGGTTCAAACTTTGATCTGTCATTAGGACTGGGACCTTATGAAAGAGAAATAAAATGCAAGGCTGATCTTTAGCCTACATGCACACATACAGGAGGAACATTTTCTGAGAGAGTGACTATTGCCAATAAAGTACAGACAATGATGAAAGTCAGAGCAATCCTCTGTCTTCAAAAAGATTCACATTGAATTTTTTATCTTAGTTGTATTTGTAAATAGATTTATTTATTTATTTATTTATTTATTTATTTATTTATTTATTTATTTATTTAAATGTGTGTGTCATGTGGGTGGGTAGATGCCCATTCCACAGGAGGTCAGTCAACAACTCTGTGAAGTTGGTTCTCTACTTGTACCCTTAGTTGGGTTCTGAGTATCAAACATAAGTAGCCAGACTGGTGCAGGAAGCACCTTTACTTGCTGAGCTATTCACTGGTCCCAAAAAATTTTCAATATTGAGAGATTTACATTCTAAGTTTATTGAGATAAATGTGTACAAACTGTTACAATTATATATTCATGTCCAAGAGTGTGCACTCAACCTTCCCAACCTGCTCTCAGATTTCTACATCTGTTCCGTAAATGCAACTTAAGATTTATCAAAAGTCCCAGATGTTCTGTGAAAAGACAGTTATTATGCCAGGCATAGTGGTGCATGCCTGTAGTTTGAGCACTCAGGAGGCAGAGAGGCAGGTACATCTCTGTGAGTTCCAGGGCAGCCTGGTTTATACCTCGTGAGCTCCAGGACTGCCAGGGCTATTTAGTGAGTCCCTAGTTTTTTCTCTAAACATATTAAGAAAAATATAAATGGATAGAGTTTGTAAATACAATAATTATAAATTTTCATAACTAACTTTCATTATTAACTTACATTTTTATACTTCTTTGGTTTCAATTGCAATAGGCTCACAAATGAAATTTATAAGTGCATTTGGACCATTTTCTGCTTCTCCCCCTCCAGTGGAAGAATAGCTGGAGCAACAATGAGCTATCCCCATGAAGAACCAACCTTGAGCCTCTGTGGCCAGTATTTGGGAAGCTGAAGAGATTCTAACAACACTGACTGCTAGGTTCCTGGGTCAGCAGCTTTCCATTAGTGTCGTCTTGTACTGGAGATGAGTTTAAAAGAGAAAAGGTCTATTCTGGCTTACAGCATCTCAGGTTGGCCCTGTTGCCTTGGGGCTGTGGGGAGGCAGCATATTATGGTATGAGCGTGAAGGAGAGCAAACTTGTTTACCTCGTGGCCAGGATGTCATCAACCGAGAAGCGACAGATAGGGGCTCCACTACACTCAGCCTCTTAATGTTTCCAGCTATTCCTAACCCCAAAGTACCTCTTCCACATGGGATTTTGGAAGACAGTCTAAATCTAAACTGTATGAGGGCCCAAGGGAGAATGCTTGAATCTCTCTGAGAAGGGGAAATAAAAAAGACCTTGGGGGTAGATAGAAGGAGGGAACCAGATGGGAGAGGGGGTGAGGATGGGAACAGGAGGGATCACGTATGGAAAGGAAAGAGGGCGAGAGAACTAAAAAGAGAAGTGAAATGGGGAACGGCATCTCTGGGACAAACTAGAAACCTAGGACAATGGGAACTCCCAAAAATCAGTGAGGGTGACCCTAGCTAAGACTCCTAGCAATAGGGGATATGGGACCTGACATGGCCACCTCCTGTAACCAGGCCAGACTTCCAATGGAGGGATGGGTACACCAACCCAGCCACAAAACCTTCAACCCATAGTTTTTTCTACCCACAAGATGTGCAGAGATAAAGAGGAGGCAAAAGTTGAGAGAATGGCCAACCAATGACTGGCCCGTCATGAAGCCCATGCCATGAGGGAAAGGCCACGCCTGAAAGTACGGCCAACCAATGACTGGCCGGTCATGAAGCCCGTGCCATGAGGGAAAGGCCACGCCTGAAAGTACGGCCAACCAATGACTGGCCCGTCATGAAGCCCGTGCCATGAGGGAAAGGCCACGCCTGAAAGTACTAATGATATCCTGCTACACTTGCAGACAGGAGCCGAGCATACTTGCCATCTGAGAGACTTCATCCAGCAGCTGATGGAAACAGATGCAGAGGCCTACAGTCAAGCATTAGACCGTGCTTGGGGGATTTGGTGGAAGAAGGGAGAAAGGATTGTTGGAGCCAGAGGGGGTCAAAGACACAAAAAAGCCTACAGACTCAACTAACCCATAGGGGCTCAGAGACTGGACCACAACCAAAGAGCATGCATGGGACAGACCTAGGCCCCTACACATTTGTAGCAGATGTGTGGCTAGGTCTTGATATGGGAACCTCAGGAGCAGGGGCTATCTCTGACTCTGTTGCTTGCCTTTGGATCCCTTTCCCCTAGCTGGGCTGCCAAGTCTAGGCTCAATAGGTGTGCCTAATCTTACTGCAACGTGATATGCCAAGAAGGGTTGCTATCCATCTGAGGAAAAAAGAGGGAGGATGGGGGAAAGAGAGGGAGGAGGGAGGAACTTAGAGGAGAAGAGTGAGGGGAAGCTCCAATCAGGGAATAAAATTAATTAGTTAATTAATTAATTAATTAATGGGAAAACATAAATAAATAAAAATTTAAAAAGAAAGTAAGACCTTAGGTAGTCATTGTCTGTTAGTAGTGGAAATGCAATGCCCGAGTGACTTTACATGAATTAAATCCCTCCCTTCCGGCTCTTATATATAAAGCAAGAACCTGCTCAGCTCAGATCTTAGGACTTTAGCTTAGGCATAAGATCACATGTGGTTCAGGGGATAATGTGGTAACTGTCACTGATTACCCCCAGCACCCATGAGTGTATATAAAGTTGATTTAGCTTGATACCCTGGTTTAAAACAGAATTGTATTTAAATTAAAGTTCTGCTGTTGTCAAAAGTGCTGAGAATCAGTGGTTGTTGAATGCTCAGCCTTATGGAACCCTGTATAACTCTCCTCAATGCTCAGAAAATATTTTGGAAGACAGATCAGAAAGAGCATAAGAGCTGGAGGAGCATGTAGACTGTTGGGGAGTCTTTTCTTCTAGGTCTGATTTGGCCATTGAACTCTAGACTCCACAGTAGCTATGGTTACCCACATGAGATGGGAGGAGTTCCTGAGGCCCTACCCTTGATATTCACGGTTAACTGTAGCTGGAAGTAGGAAGAGATGTTCTCTTCACTGATAAGTTACCTATGATCCTACAGATAACACCTCACCTGTGCTTCTGTAAGTTAGCCCAATTAAACTCATTGCCCCCAAAAGAACATGAAAAGAGAAGAGGAAGGAGCAGTAGGAATGGAAGGGGACAAGAGACAGTAATGGAGGTGGCTACAACCAAAGACATTATACATATGCATGAGAATGTCATCCTGAAGCCTAACATTTTTATCACACATGATTAATCTATGCTAAAATGTTTTTGAAAAGTTCAACCATTATTTTTCAAACAAACAAGAAATTTTGTATTAATTCCACTGCTGGGCTAAGAATCAGTCAACATGACCAGCGCAAAGGGAAATTGCAAGCACATTACTCAGAGTCTATTTTTAGATACTGTAGTTTCTTTAAAGCTGTCTTTTGTATCCAAACCCTGTCCCATCCGTCAGCTACAGTCACTTGTTAGCTCCATCACTAAAGCTCCCTGTCATCTCTGGACAGGACTGCGACAGCTTCCAGAACATCAATTCTGTCAGTAACAGTTACTTCTAACCAACCTACATAAAGTCATATTAACTTAACCAGACTAGAAAAATTCGTATTCGTTTAAGATCAACCTCTAGGCCAGACCTGTCCTCACTCTGAGTTTTTCTGCAGGGTCCATGTCAAGGACTCTCACTCTCCTGATCTCTGATTTTTTTTTTTTTTTTTTTTTTTTTTTGGTGATTTGGTTTCCAGAATCCATAATCAAGAACACAGAAACACACAACACACATACATACACACACACACACACACACACACATATACTTTCCCCCTCAGTTAACACTCAATTAACTTTGGAGATGAATTGCATCAGAGGTGTGCTTCTGCTAAACTTTGCTGGCACATTCAGGTCAATCCTCTACCACTCTATTTATCCCAAATATTTATCTTGAGCACATTAAGGCCTCTTTCTTAAAATGTTCTTTGCAGAGAGTACCTCCACCCAAATGATTCTCTGAGGTCCCAGGAGGCAGAGCATCCAAGCTATCTCCCTTGAAGGATCCAAAGAGTTTGCTTTTCTTTTCTTTTATCTTATAAGGCATAAAAACTCATGAGCACTGAAGGTAAACAGTGTGGTACATTTCAACAGAGGATGCACCAAGAGCTCATTGGCTTACACAGAAATGGCACAGGAAGTGTCAGTGTTTGCTAATATCCAAGCTCAATTTGTCTGTTGGAGAGTAACACGTGAAACTAAGCAGAGCAGGCAATCAGTTAGAATGGGGAGAGAGAAGGTTCTATATTATGCTGTGGATCCATGGATGAGTGGTGAAGTATTTAGCTAGAAAAAGAAATTGGGGCAGTGCTGTAAGATGGAAGGACTGGAAGGTAAGGGGTGGGAAAGGGAACAAATTCGTTTTAAATATATTTGAGGAGTCTCAGGAATTTGTGAAATGAGACATGAGAACTAACGCTAAAACCAGAGGCGGCAGAAGTCGCTTTATCTACACCTCATGTGGATGAAGAGATGGCTTAGTGGTTAAGAACACTGGCTGCTATCGCATAGGGCTGGGGTTCAGTTGGTACATGCTAACTCCAGTTTTAGGGAATCCCATGCCTCTTCTGACTTCTGAGGGCTCATGCACACACATGGTGCATAGCCATACACCCAGACACACAAACATACAAATAAAATAAATATTATTTTAAACAAATACTCATCATAAGTGATATCTAAACCCATGGCTAAACCATGAATTAGGTTAGACTAGTAGAAAAAAAATGAAAGGAAAAGGAAGAGAAAGCTAATCTCTAAGACACAGTCATATTTCTGTCTGGAGTGTCTAGAGCGACAGCGTAGGACAAGGCTGGAGTGAAGAATAACAGCTCAGCTACGAAGTCCTTCTACTCTCAGCTCTTTCATTAAAAGTTAAGGTACTAATTAAAAGCAATCAGAAATTCAGTAGCCAATGCACTCTAAGATAAGAAGCAGCTACTTTTGCTAAAATCACTGAAGAGAACAGGAAATGGGGGTGACAAATCTGTACCTCTCATGCCATGTCCCTGGACTTCCAGTGATAAGTGTCCCAAAGGAGACAGGAAACATATACTAAGTTTGAGCGCTGAGTGAGTGCAATTGTCACTAAGGCAATCCTTAAATATTCCAAAGACTGATCAGTCACCAGTGCAGGTTTAGGCAGCATTCTACCTATTACTAACTGGCTGTAGCTATATTACAACTCATCATCACAAAAGCATCTCTCTCCCCAGCTTTTCAGGTTGTAGGGCAGGAAAGGGCTTTGCTTAATTCATGCTCCTAGAGTCTAACCCACAGATCAGAAAAGGAAAGTCATTCTGCAATTATATAAACAAAAAGTATGAAGTATGCATTGATTTAGCAGTTACTAAATTGTGTAGGATTTCCATAGAGTTCAAGTAGATATAAGTTTATCCCTGTTACTTAAACATTTTTATGAAAAAAAAAAAAAGAATTGGAACAACAGTATCTTGAGAAATAACATCTCTGCTTTTTTGTATGCTTTTTAAAAGTGTAATGAAGAAAAATGGAAGAGCAGTGTGCTGACTGGGCATTAGATGTGTTACCAGTTATTTCTTAGAAATCATTGATGGGCACAGGGCTCCATAGCCAGTTAGCACCAGGAGAAAGCTACCCTCCCAGGAGTTTGGAAAAGCCAGGAGTGGGGCCAAGACGAGCTCCACTGCTCACCAGGAACCGCTCTGAACCTGCAGGACACAGAGATTGAAGTAGGCAGGCATAGGAACTCCCTGGTTCCCATCTGTGGCAGGAGACCACTGCCGGGCCACCAGGGTTCAATAGGCAAGCAGCGCCAGGAGAACGTTGCTCTTCCAAGAGCATGGAAAAGCCCCGAGGAGGGACAAAACCAGCACCAGTGCTCACTGATTCTGCCGGGAAACCACAGGCCACAGACACTAAGGGACAGGAAACTTTCGGTCTCCATCTGTGGCTGGGGACCTCAGCTTGGGCCACAGGGCTCCATAGCCAATTAGTGCCAGGAGAGAGCTACCCTCCCAGGAGCTGGAAAAAGCCCGGAGCGGGGCCAAGACAAGCTCCACTGCTCACCAGAAGCCACCCCGAACCTGCGGGACACAGGGACTGAGATAGGCGGGCATAGGAACCCTCTGGTTCCCATCTGTGGCAGGAGACCTCTGCCTGGGCCACTAGGGTCCCACACTCAAGCATCGCTGTGAGAAAATTACTTTCCCAGGCCCTCAGGACACAGAGACCAAGGAGGAAAAGTAAGGAACAGGAACCTTCCTATTTCTATCTGTGGAAGGAGACCTGTGCCTAGGCAACCAGGGTTACATAGACAAGCAGTACTAGGAGAAAGTCACCCTCCCATGAGGGCAGAAAAGCTGTGAGTGGGAATAAGACAATCACCACTGCTCAACAGGAACTGGAGAACTCAGCCTAGGCCACAGGGCTCCAGGAGAAAGCTGGTATCCCAGGAGTGCTGACACACCTTCGAGCACAGGCAAAACCACCACTTCCGTTCAAACTCACTAGATCAAGAGAGATCCTTGCAGAGCCATCAGGACATAGGAACCAAGAGACAGCTGGGGACAAGATCTTTCTGGTCTCTGTCTGCACCCCAGATCTGACCCAGTGCCACAGCACTCCAAACCCAAACACATCTCAGAGAGAGCTGGTCTTCAAGGAGTATTGATACAGAGGCCTGCAGGAGGGACAAGCCATAGACAGACAGAGTAAGATCAGCTAACATCAGAGTTAACAAGACGGCAAAAGGCAAGGGCAAGAACCTAAGGAACAGAAACCAAGGCCACTTGGCATCATCAGCACCTAGCTCTCCCACCACAGCAAGTCCTGGATTCCCCAATACGACAGAAAAGCAAGACTCAGACTTAAAATCATTTTTCATGATGATGATAGAAGACTTTAAGAACGAAATTAACACCCTTAAAGAAACACATGAGAACAGAGGTAAAGAACTAGAAGCCCTTAAAGAGGAAACACAAAATCCATTAAAGAATTACAGGAAAACACAATCAAACAGACAAAGGAAATGAACAAAACTATCCAGGAGCTAAAAATAGAAATAGAAACAACAAAGAAATCACAAAAAGAGACAACCCTGGAGTTAGAAAACCAAGGAAAGAGATCAGGAGTCATCGATGCAAGCATAACCAACAGAATACAAGAGATAGGAGAGAGAATCTCAGGAGCAGAAGAAACCATTGACAACATCAACACAACAGTAAAAGAACATACAAAATGCAAAAATCTCCTAACCCAAAACATCCATGAAATCCAGGACACAATGAAAAGACAGAACCTAAGGATAATAGGCATAGAAGAGAGTGGAGATTCCCAACTTAAAGGTCCAGTAAATATCTTCAACAAAATCATAGAAGAAAACTTCCCTAACTTAAAGAAAGAGATGAACATAAATATACGAGAAGCTTACAGAACCCCAAATAGATTGGACCAGAAAAGAAATTCGTCCCGTCACATTATAGTGAAAACACCAAATACACAAAACAAGGAAAGAATATTAAAAGCAGTAAGGGAAAAAGTCAAGTAACATATAAAGGCAGACCTATCAGAATTACACCAGACTTCTCACCAGAGACTATGAAAGCTAGAAGATCCTGGGCAGAACTCATACAGACCCTCAGAGAACACAACT
>JAPYYD010004283.1:0-13254 GCA_028551405.1 Uromys caudimaculatus | reverse complement strand
AATGCCCAAGTTTCACTTTACAGAAACCGATGGACTGAGAGTGAGGTCCCAGATGGAGGAGTTGGAGAAAGGTCTGAAGGAGCTGAGGGATTTTGCAGCCCCAAAGATGGAGCAACAGAATCAATGGGCCTGACCCCCCCCCCCCGGTCATCCTGGAGTTAGGACCACCAACCAAAGAATACACATCTATGGACCCATGGTTCGGACCACATATGTGGCAGAGGATGGCCTCGTTGGCCATCAGGGAGAGAGGAGAGGCCCTCGGGCTTGAGGGTGTTAGAGGCCCCAGTAAAGGGGAATGTCAAGGTGGGAATATGGAAATGGGTGGGTGGGTGGGAGGTGGAATTCCCTCATAGAGGCAGGGAGGGGGAGGGGATAGGAGGTTTCAAAATAGGAGACCCAGAAAAGGGGAAACATTGGAAATGTAAATAAAGTATCAAAAAGAAAAAGGAAAAAAAAGACAAAAAAATGACACATATTCTATCAGACCACCACAAACTAATTCTGGTCTTCAATAGCAAAAAGAAACAACAGAAATCTCACATACACATGGCAGCTGAACAACTATCTATTCAATGGTGACTTGGTCAGGGAAGAAATGAAGAAATTAAAGACTTTTTAGCATTCAATGAAAATGAAGGTACAACATATCCAAACTTATGGGACACAATCAAAGCAGTGCTAAGAGGAAAATTCATACCTCTGAGTGACTCCATAAAGAAATTGGAGAGATCATACACTACCATCTTAACAACTCATCTGAAAGCTCTAGGACAAAAGAAAGAAGCAAATACATCCAAGAGGAGTAAACAGCAGGAAACAATCAAACTCTTGGCTAAAATCAACCAAGTACAAACAAAATGAACTATACAAACAATCAATAAAACTAGGAGCTGATTCTTTGAGAAAATCAATAAGATAGATAAACCCTTAGCCAGACTAACCAGAAAGCACAGAAATAGTATCTAATTAACAAAATTAGGAATGAAAAGTGAGACATAACAACTGAAACTGAGAAAATTCAAATGTAATCAAATCTACTACAAAAGGCTAAACTTAAAAAACTGGAAAACCTGCATGAAATGGGTGATTCCTTAGACAGATACCAGGTACCACAGTTAAATCACGATCAGATAAACCATTGAAACAATCCCATAAATCCCAAGGACATAGAAGCAGTCATTAGAAGTGCCCTAACCAAAAAAGTCCAGGGCCAGATGGTTTTAGTGCAGAATTCTTTCAGGCCTTCAAAGAAGACCTAGTACCAATACTTCTCAAACTATTCCACAAAATAGAAACAGAAAGAACACTATCCAATCCTTTCTATGAAGTTACACTAATACCTAAACCACAAAAAGACTCATCAAAGAAAGAGAACTACAGATCAATTTCCCTTATGAATATCAATGCAAAAATACACAATAAAATTCTCACAAACTGAATTCAAGAACACATCAAAAAAATCATCTACAATAATCAAGTAGACTTCATCCCAGGAACGCAGGGATGTTTCAATATACAAAAATCCACCAATGTAATCCACTATATAACAAACTCAAAGAAGAAAACACATGATGATCTCAATGGATGCTGAAAAGCCTTCGAAAAATTACAACACCTACTCAATTTAAAAGTATTGGAGAGAGCAGGAATTTAAGGTGCATACCTAAGTATAATAAAAGCAACAAATATATATGTATATATTTCTATATGTGTGTGTGTGTGTGTGTGTGTGTATATATATATATATATATATATATATAGAAAGAGAGAGAGAGAGAGAGAGAGAGAGAGAGAGAGAGCACAAACCAATATCCAACATCAAACTAAATGGAGAGAAACTCATAGCAATCCCATTAAAATCAGAGACAAGACAAGGCTGCCCACTCTCTCCCTACGTATTCATATAGCATTCAAAATTCTAGCCAGAGCAATTAGACAACAAAAAGAGACCAAGTGGATACAAATTTGGAGGAAGGAAGTCAAGATATCACTATTTGCAGGTGATATGATTCTATACATGAGCGACCCCAAAAATTCTACCAGAAACCTCCTACAGCTGATAAACAACTTCAGCAAAGTGACTGGATATAAAATTAACTCAAATCAATAACTTCCTCTACTCAAAGAATAAAATGGCTGAGAAAAAAATTAGGGAAACTACACCCTTCTCAACAGTCATGAATAATATAAAATATTTTGGTGTGACTATAACCAAGCAAGTGAAAGATCTATATGACAAGAACTTCAAATCCCTGAAGAGAGAAAGCAAAGAAGACATCAGAAGATGGAAAGATCTCCCATGCTCGTTGATTGGCAGGGTTAATATAGTAAAAATGGCCATCTTACCAAAAGCAATCTACAGATTCAATGCAACCCCCATCAAAATTGCAACTCAATTCTTCATAGAGTTAGAAAGAGCAATTCTCAATTTCATTTAGAATACCAAAAAACCTACAATAGTAAAAACTATTATCAGCAATAAAAGAACTTCTGGTGGAATCACCAGTCCTGACCTCAAGCTATATTATAGAGAAACAGTGATAAAAAGGCATAGTATGGGTACAGAGACAGGCAAGTAGATCAATGGAATAGAATTGAAGACCCAGAAATGGAACCATACATCTATGGTCACTTGATCTTTGACAAAGAAGCTAAAACCATCCAGTAGAAAAAGACAGCATTTTCAACAAGTGATGCTGGTTCAACTGGAGGTCTACATGTAGAAGAATGTAAATTGATCAATTCTTACCTCCTTGTACAAAGCTCAA
Organism: Uromys caudimaculatus; assembly: GCA_028551405.1. Classification (NCBI taxonomy): domain Eukaryota; kingdom Metazoa; phylum Chordata; class Mammalia; order Rodentia; family Muridae; genus Uromys; species Uromys caudimaculatus. The sequence continues at coordinate 10,483 of JAPYYD010004283.1, read as the reverse complement.
GTCCAAGTGGATCAAGCACCTCCACATAAAACCAGATACACTGAATCTAATAGAAGAGAAAGTGGGGGAGAGCCTCGAATACTAGGGCACAGGGGAAAACTTCCTGAACAGCACACCAATGGCTTCTGCTTTAATAGCAACAATCAACAAATGGGACCTCATAAAATGGAAAAGCTTCTGCAAAGCAAAGACACTGTCAATGGGACAAAACAGCAACCCACAGATCTTTATCAGTCCTACATTTAATAGAGGGCTAATATCCAAAATATACAAAGAACTCAAGAAGGTAGACTCTAGAGAACCAAATAACTCTATTAAAGAGTGGAATACAGAGCTAAATAGAGAGTTCTCACCTGAGGAATCTTTAATGGTTGAGAAGCACTTAAAGAAATGTTCAACATCCTTAGTCCTCAGGGAAATGCAAATCAAAACAAACATGAGTTCCCACCTCACACCAGTCAGAATGGCTAAGAGCAAAAACTCAGGCAGCAAATGTTGGTAAGGATATGGAGAAAGAGAAACACTCCTTCTTGCTGGTGGGATTGCAAGCTGGTAAAAACACTTTGGAAATCAGTCAGGCAATTCCTGAGACGATTGGAAATAGTTCTACATGAGGACCCAGCTATACCACTCCTGGGTGCCCCGGCCAGTGGGGTGTTCAACACAGACCTAAGGAGGGGATGGGAGAATGAAGAGACAGGAGACACAAGGATGAGGGCAAGACAGGATGTCTGATCAAGCTCCAAAAATTTTTCTTTCTCACCAGCAATATATAGTAAAAAGAGAAGGAAGCTTAAACAAAGTAACCAAGGCTTACACAAAGCAACAGGGGTGGGGAAATTCCAAGGAGTTACAGACTCCGAGCCAACAGGACATGTTACCAAGGCAACTATCTGTTTTCTGCTAACTGCCTAACCCTAAAGGAGTCACCTATTCTCTGGGAAAGAACTCTTCATCTCTTAGGAAACAAAAACATAGGCCTAAGCTACCTTAGGCCCGTAGCTACTACAAAATGGTGTTACCTAAGTCAAGAGAAATTCTTATTTCTATCGGCTCCTGGCACCTGGGTATATATCCAGAAGATGCTCCAACATGTAATGAGGACACATGCTCCACAATGTTCATAGCAGCCATATTTATAATAACCAGAAGCTAGAAGCAACCCAGATGTCCCTCAACAGAGGAGTGGATACAGAAAATGTGGTACGTTTACACAATGGAATACTCCTCAGGTATTAAAAACATAGACTTCATGAAATTTGCTGGCAAATGAACAAAACTTGAAAATATCATCCTGAGTGAGATAACTCAATCTCAAAAAAAACACACATTGTATGCGCTCATTGTTAAGTGGATATTATCCCAAAAGTTCAGAATACCCAAGATACAATTCACAGACCATATGAAGCCCAAGAAGAAATAAGACCAAAGTGTGGATGCTTCAGTGCTTCTTAGAAGGGGGAAAAAATACTCATAGGAGGGAATATGGAGCCAAAGTGTGGAGCAGAGACTGAAGTAAAGGCCATCCAGAGACTGCATCACCTAAGGATCCATCCCATATACAGTCGCCAAACCAGGACGCTATTATGGATGCCTGGAAGAACTTGCTGACAGTATCCTGATATGGCTGTCTCCTGAGAGCCTCTGCCAGAGCCTGACAAATACAGAGGCAGATGCTTGCAGCCAACCATTGGACTGAGAGCAAGGTCCCCAATAAGGGAATTGGAGAAGAGATTGAAGGAGCTGGGGGGATTTGCAACCCCATGGGGGAAGCAACAGTGTCAACAGGCCAGACTCCTTGGAGCTCCCAGGATCACCAACCAAAGAGTACCTGAGGCTCCAGCCCCATATGTAGCAGAGGATGGCCTTGTTGGACATCAGTGGAAAAAGTGGCCCTTGGGCCTGAGGTTGTTCAATGCCCCAATGTAGGGGATGCCAGGGCAGGAAGGCAGGAGTGGGTGGGTGGGTGGGGGAGCACCCTCATAGAGGCAGGGGGAGGGGGGAGATGGGATAGGGGTTTCTGAAAGGGAGACCTGGAAAGGGGAAAATATTTGAAATGTAAATAAACTATCAAAAAAGTAAATTAAAAAATACTTCAAATCAATGAATTTTAATATACTGAAATCTTCAGAAATGTTCTTCTAAAATATGACAAAATTTTCAGTGAAAATAAAAGCACACTGACATACATCAAAAAAGAAAAAGAAAAGAAAATATTCAATGAAAAGAGATTTAAATAAAAAAGTATGTATTATTTTTGAGCATTAAATAGCTAAAATAACAAATAAATAAATAAAATCACTGGTAATTTCCCGTTGGTAGATAATTAAAAAATAAAAAATAAATGAATAAATAAATCAAAAAAGAAAAGGGAAGGCAAGATCAGGTATGGGGAGAGACACTGTAGAATTCTAGGTCAGGAGAATGAATAGAAATATGCAGCTGAGGGGTGTGGAGAGTGAGGGGAACCTCTAGAAACTCCCAGAGACCTGGGATGTGAGAAGCTCCCAGGATGCAGTAGGGATGCTCTTAGCTGAAATGCCCAAGAGAGTGGAAATGGAACCTAAAGAGACCAACTCCAGTAGATACACAGGGCCTCCAGTAGAGGGATGGGGTCCCCAACCTACCTTTAAATTTTTGGATCCAGAATTGTTCCTATCTAAAAGAAATGCAGGGACACAGATTGAAGATAGGTAGTTCTTATTTGGGGATAAAAAAAAAATACAAATCAGAACATTTTTGAAGAAAGTAAGTGTACACCATTGGACAACATATCTTTCTTTAAGATGGCAGCCACATACAACTTCTGAAAAGTTCAGGATCCCTTTCCAAGAGACCAACCCAGCCTACAGTCAGTCTGATCCTTCCAATATCAATGACCACAATCAAGATAATTTTTCACAGGGATGATTGAAGTCCCATCACCAAGCTCATACCTCCTAAGGGCTCCATGGCCCATGAGAAAAGGACCACCTTCTGGACACAGTCATTTGATACATTGCCTTGTAGGGCACATTACAGATGGAAACCACAACAGGGATCGTAGATAGCACCACTAATAGACTATAGGATAGTATAATGCTTGGCTGTATTCCTGTGGTCTACAATAGAAGCTGCAAATTTGCAGCAATGTTTAAGTCATAAGAAAACTGAATTAGAAGATAATAAAATCTTATAATATTATTAAGCCAGCAAATAATCATTACAATAAAAGTATACTTTAATATGATCTACAACCATTGCCCTGGGGAGGTTAAGTATTTAGAAACAATTTGTAAATACACCTGTGATCTGTTGGTGTTTGTGGTGCTGATTACCAAGGCCTCTTGAGTGTGAAGCAAGCTATCTACCATTAGATATGGCCCCAAGCCCTCCTTTATACTTTCTAAGACAGGGTTCAAAAAGGTTTCCTATGCTGGCCTTAAACTTTAGATCTTTTTGCCTAGGTTCAGAGGCTGGAATTCAAGCCTCTACCACCAGGCCCAGGTTCCCTGTATTTTTATCTAAGGATAACTTGTGCTTCAGTTTTTCCTGTTGAATATACTGCTTGTTCTTTAACCAGACTTCCAGAAAATTTATCAGTTCACATCTCAAGGACAAGTGAGAGCATCATTTAATAATTACCGTCAGCATAGGAAGTGTCACATAGTAATACACCCAGGAGATGCACACAAAAAAAGGCACACTTCTGTTTTTTTCTTTCATTTTAGTGGATATTCTTGCTAATATTATTGGTATAGGAAGCAGGAGTCCAACACAAGAAGGGAAAATACACCCAAGAAAAAGCAAGAAATTAATCTTTTCACAACACACCCCAAAAAGGAGAAACACACAAACATAATTCCAATTCTAACAACAAAAATAAAATGAACCAACAATAATTGGTCCCATATATCTGTCAACATCAATGGACTCAATTCCCCTGTAAAAATACATAGGCTAACAGACTAGATATATAAACAGGATCCAGCATTTTGCTGCATACATGAAACACACCTCAGTGACAAAAACAGACATTACTTCAAATTAAAAGGCTAAGTAAAAATTTTCCAAGGAAAAGGTCCCAAGGAACAAGGTGGAGTAGCCATTCTAATATTCAATAAAACAGACTTTCAACCAAAAGTTATCAAAAACAATGGGAAAGGATACTACATACTTCATCAAAGAAAAAATCCACCAAGATGAACTCTCAATTCTAAATATCTATGCCACAAATGCAAGGGCACCCACATTTATAAAAGAAATGTTACTAAAGCTCAAAGCATGCATTGAACCTCATCCAATAATTGTAGAAGATTTCAACACCCACTCTTACCAATGGACAGATCATGGAAACAGTAACTAAACAGAGACACAGTGAAACTTAAAGAAGTTATGAACCAAATGGATTCAACAGGTATGTACAGAACATGTCACCCTAACACAAAAGAATATACCTTCTTCTCAGCACCTCATAGTACCTTCTCAAAATTCTTCCATATACTCAGACATAAAAGAAACTTTGATGGATGCAATAACGTTAAATTAATAACATGTATTCTATCTGACCACTACCAAAGAATAAGGCTGAACTTCAGTAGCAACAAAAGCAACAGAAATCCCACATACTTGTGGAAACTGAACAACTATCTACTCAATGATAAACTTGATCAGGGAAGAAATAAAGAAAGTAAAGACTTTTTAGAATTCAATGAAAATGAAGCCAGAACATACCCAAACTTATGAGACACAGTGAGAGTGGTGATAAGAGGGAAAAACTCATAGCTCTGAGTGCCTCGAAAAAGAAACTGGAGAGAGCATACACTAGCAGCTTAATAGCTCATCTCAAAGCTTCAGAACAAAAGGAAGCAAATACACCCAAGAGGAGTAGAAGGCAGGAAATAACCAAACTCAGGGCTGAAACCAACCAAGTGCAAACAAAAAGAACTATACAAAGAATCAACAAAACTAGTAGCTGTGTTTTTGAGAAAATCAACAAGATAGACAAACCCCTTAGCCAGACTACCAAGAGGGCACAGAGACAGTGTCCAAGTTAACAAAATCAGGAATAAAAAGGGAGACATAACAACAGAAACTGAGGAAATTCGAAAGATAATCAGATCTTACTACAAAAGTCTATACTCAACAAAACTGGAAAACCTGGATGAAATGTATGATTTTCTAGACAGACAGCAGGTACCAAAGTTAAATCAGGATCAATAAACCATCGAAACAGCCCCATAACACCCAAGGAAATAGGAGCAGTCTATAGGAGATCAGAAGGCCTTGGCTTAGGGTCTTGACTTATTTAGCAAGTCAAAGTGTCCCAGGCTTGACTTATTTAGCAAGTCAAAGTGTCCCGGGCTCCACAGCATGCAATCCTTTGACTTCTTCCCATTCCTACTGCCTCCAGCAAGTGAAAAGACATCCTGTTTGAAGTAGCATGTGGCTTTAAGACAGTAATGACTGTAATCCTAATTTACAGCTATATGTGACATTTGGTTACCTTAGGAATCCCCCTTCCTCTGCCATTTCCCACCCTAAGGGCTTATATATACAGACTCAGAAATAAAGAGGTCTAGGCTTGATCCGGACACCTTCTTACTCTCAAGTATTTCTTGTCTCCTGTGTTCTTTCCCCTAGGCCAGCAGACTCCCTCCTCAGCAGCTGAAAGTTCTGCAGGCAGGACACTTCAGACCCTGGTTGACAGTCCCACCCTGGAGGGCTCCCCCAGGAGGGATGGGACAGTTAGCTCTTCCCAGCAGTCATTAGAAGTCTCCCAACCAAAAAAAGCCCAGGACCAGGTGGTTTTAGTACAGAATACTACCACGCCTTAAAAAAAATCTAATTCCAAAGCTTCATAACCTATTCCATCAAATAGAAGCAGAAGAAACACTATGTAATTCATTCTATGATGCCACAATCACTCTGATATCAAACCACACAGAAACCCAGCAAAGAAAGAGAGCTTCAGATCAATTTTGTTTATGAATATTGATGCAAAAATACTCAATAAAATTCTACCAAACCAATCTCAAGAACACATCAAAATCATCATTGCCTATGAACAAGTAGGGTTCATTCCAGGGATGCAAGAGGGTGGATCAACATATGCAAATCCATTGCCATAATCCACTGATAAGACCTAACAAGAAGCTGAAAGAGTCAAATGCAGATATCAACACCCAACCAATGGACAGAAGCTGATGCCCTCTTTAATTAGGTAAAAGCTGGAAGAAGCTGAGGGAGAGTACAACACTGTACGAAGACCAGCAATCCCAATTAACCTACAGCCCCGAGATCTCTCAGACACTGAGCCACCAACCATGCAGCTTATAACAGCTGATATGAGGCCCCCAATATATAGACAGCAGAGGTTTGCCTGGTCTGGACTCAGTCAAAGAGAATGTACCTAACCCTGAAGAGACTGGGGGTCCCAGGGAGTTTAGAGGACTGCTGGGGTGTGGGTGGTGGGTGGGGACATCCTGGTGAAGATGTGGGGAGGAGGTATGGGATGTGGAACAGTCAGAGGGCAGACTAGAAGGGTAATAAAGTCTGGACTATAAAAATGATTTTAGAAAAAAAGGAAAAAACACACAGGTTCATCTCATTAGAGGCTGAAAAGCTTTGGACAAAATACAACACCCCTTCATGTTAAAAATATTAGAGAGATCAGAAACTCAAGGCCAACACCTAAACATAATAAAAGCAATATACAGCAAACCAACAGCAGATATCAAATTAAATGGAGGGGTACTTAAAGCAATCCCACTAAAATCAGGGACAAGGCAAGGTTGTTTCCTCTCCCTGTATCTACTCAATATAGTACTTAAAGTTCTAGCCAGAGCAATAACACAACAAAAGGAGATCAAGGGGATAAAAATTGGCCAAGAAGAAGTGAAGGTATCACTATTTGTAGATGGTATGATAGTATACATGAGATACCCTAAAAATTCTACCAGAGAACTTCCACAGCTGAAAAACAACTTTACCAAAGTGACTGGATATAAAGTTAACTCAAACAAATCACTATCTTTCCATTATACAAATATAAATGGTCTGAGAAAGAAAATAGGGAAACAATGCCCTTCACAAAAGTCAAAAATAGTATAAAATATCTTGGAGTAACTTTAACCAAATAAGTAAAAGATCTGTGTGACAAGAACTTCAAGTCTCTCAAGAAAGAAATCATAGAAGATCTCAGAAAATGGAGAGACCTACCATGCTCATGGATTGGTAGGATTAACATAGTAGATATGGCCATCCTACCAAAGGCAATCTGCAAATTCAACACAATCCTGATCCAAATTCCAACAAAATTCTTCACAGACATGGAAAAAACAGTCCTCAAATTCATCTGGTAAAACAAAAAACCCAGAATAGCAAAAAAAATTCTTAACAACAAAACAACTTCTGGGAATCACCATCCCTGACCTCAAGCAATACTACAGAACTATAGTGATTTAAAAAAAAAAAAAAGGTATGGTATTAGTACAGAAACAGACAGGTGGACCAAAGGAATGTAATTGAAAACTCAGAAATATAACCACATATCTATGGACACTTGATCTTTGACAAAGAGGCCAAGAACATACAGCAGAAAAAGAGAATCTTCACTAAATGGTGGTGGTCTACCTGGCAGTGCGTTTGTAGAAAAATGAAATTAGATCCATATTTGTCACCTTTCACAAAGCTCAAGGCTATGAGGATGGATCAAGGACCTCAACACAAAGCCAGATACACTTATTCTAATAGAAGAGAAAGTGGGAAAGAGCCTCAAACTCATGGGCATGGTGGAAGGGGGGCTGGGGATTTCCTAAAAAGAACTCCAGTGGCTCAGGTTCTAAAATCAAGACTTGACAAATGGGACCTCATGAAACTGGAAAGCTTCTGTAAGGCAAAGGACGTAATCAATTGGACAAATCGGCCACCTACAGATTGGGAAAAAACTTCACTGACTCCAAATCAGATAGAGGGCTAATGTCCAAAATATATAAAGAACTCAAGAAGCTAATCTCCAAAAACAAAAACAAAAATCCATAACAACACAAATAAAAAAATAGGCCATAGAACTAAACCGAGAATTCACAACAGAGGGATCTCAAATGACTCAGAAGCAAATAAAGAAATGTTCATCAGGGAAATGCAAATCAAAATGACGCTGAGATTCCACCTTCCTCCAATTAGAATGGCTAAGCTCAAAAACTCAGGTGACAGAACGTGTTGGGGAGAATGCGGAGAAAGGGGAACACTCCTCCATTTCGGGTGGAACTGCAAACTGGTAAAACCACTCTGGAAATCAATCTGGAGATTCCTCTAAAAAATGGAAATAGATCTACCTGAAGACCGAACTATACCACTCCTATGTGTATACCCAAAAGATGCCTCACCATGCCACAAGGGCACATGCTCCACTATGTTCATAGTGGCCTTATTTGTGATAGCCAGAAGCTGGAAACAACTCAGATGTCCCACAACAGAAGAATGAATACATAAAACGTGGTTCATTTACACAATGGAATACAATTTAATTATTAAGAATGAGGACATCAGGGCTGGAGATATAGCTCAGCAGTTAAGAGCACTGACTACTCTTCCAGAGGTCCTGAGTTCAATTCCCAGCAACCACATGGTGGCTCACAACCATCTGTAATGGGATCTGATGCCCTCTTCTAGTGTGTCTGAAGACAGTGACAGTATACTCACATACGTGAAATAAATAAATCTTAAAAAAAAAAAAAAAAAGAACGAGAACATCATCAGTTTTGCAGGCAAATGGATGGAACTAGCAAATATCATTCTGACTGAGGTATCTCAGAACCAAAAGGGCATAGATGGTATGTGCTCACTAATAAGTGGATATTAGCCCAAAAAGTATAGAATACACAGGATACAATCCACAAAACTCAAAATGGTTAGCAAACAGTAGAGCCCAAGTGAGGATTCTTCAATCCTACTTGGTAGGGAGAGGAAATCAGAGAACAGAGGGAGGGAGGGACGTGGGTAGGAGAGGGGAGGCAGATGGGCATGGAAAAGGGAAAAATGATCAGGCATTGGGGAAGGGGCCAGGAGAGAAGCCAGAGAATCGGCTGCATATTGGATGTACTGTGGCCAGGAGAGGGTAACTCAGAGATCCTTCTGAGACTGAATTTCCTGTAGGATAATATTAGCATGAGTAAAGATTGATTTGGAGGCAGGAGCAAGTTCATGGGAGGTGTGCAGGTCAGCTACCGGGTATTTGAGAAAGCCAGTGGGGTAAAGTTTACCAATGACTCTGGTTCGCTAATGTTCATTCCAGGGATTGCTGATAGAAAGCTGAAAATGAGTTTTAAGGTTGGCAAGAATGGTGCCACCATGACTGGTGGATTCCACTCTGCAGCTCCAGTATCTACAGCCTCCATATGTGGAGACTTCCTGGAGACATTCGCCTGTATTTCGGTAGGGAAAGCAGAGAAAAGGGCTGGGGATAGTGGAGATAAAGTCGGGATGTAGGGGGATCTCAATCTTGGTTTGGCATCCTTTAAGTGGACAGTCTTGGGTCCCTATAACCTTGTTGTGTCCATTGTAGGTTTCCCTAGCATAGAATCTCCAGTAGTAGGTATTGGGGAGGTTAGAGAGAGGCTGGGCAGTAGTAGAATTAGCATGAAGAATGACAAAAACAGCCAAGAGAACAGAGGAAAGGGGGGGCTTGTGGAGGGCACATGGCCTGGGCAGCAGTTATCAGGTCATGGATGCCCTTCCAGGAGATCTTTTGGTTGTGGCAATTCCTCTGCTTCCTCCTCCTCTTTCATCTCTGATCTACCAGCGAGAGGCGGGCCATCTTCTTGGTTGGTGGGGTGATGTTGGACATTTCTGGCAGGAATCCAGATAGGCTTAGGCTGGTCCTGTGGAAAAACGCAAACAAGACCCCTCCCAGTTGTAAGGAGGGGGTCTGGTTCCTTCCAAATTCCATCCAAAAGATCTCACCATCATACTAGGATTGAGGATTAATTCTGATGTGTCCCAATGGAAGGAGATAGGAGTGTGTTTGGAGCCTCTGTAGATGTTAAATATGTTCAGGGTAGTCAGAGCCAACATTAATTGTACATTCAGGGGATAGGTGGTTGTCTTTTGTTTTAGGAGTTGGGCCTTTAGGGTTTGCTGTGTTCTTTCTATTATTCCTTGGCCCTGAGGGTTGTGGGGAATTCCTGTATGATGGGCAATTTCCCAGCGTGTACAGAAGGTTTGGAATTGAGAGCTGGTGAAGGCAGGGCCATTATCAGTTTTTATCTGTTGAGGAATGGCCATGATGGAAAAGGTGGAAACCATATGGTAAATTAATCTTTTTGAGCTTTCATCTGTTTGGGCTGTAGCCCATATAAAATGGGAGTATGTACCTACGGTGACAAAAACATATTTCTATCTACCAAATTGGGGGATATGGGTGACATCGATTTGCCATAAGGCATTGGACTTAAGGCCTAGGGGATTGGTGCCCATCATTTGTAAAGCTGGGGTGGTAATG